>QLPN01002624.1:497-81868 GCA_003314395.1 Albatrellus ellisii | reverse complement strand
GTCGCTGTGTTCGCCTGATGTCGCTGATGGTCATTTTCCGGCGTTACGTGCGCGTGATGCTCATCATCGGTTTATTACCCAAGTCGCGTTCATCTAGTAGCTCTAGTCGAATTGCACTATCGCCCCTATCGCCCTTAACTACTAATACTCTCTACTTTGGTGTCTAGGGAACTTTACGGCTCGCACCCTCCAGCAATTGCTGTGGTTGTGGTTACTTTCCCCTCTCAGCCCGACACAGTGCATATCAACGTGACAACGATCTAGCAGCCATACACACCCACATCACACGGACCCACTTTGCATCAGTCAAACAATTCACCGCACAGTTTGCCAACACGATCCGTGACTACAATTTCCAGCCAGGAGCACTAGTCCTCGTACACAACTCAGCAGTCAAAACAGAGCTTGGATGAAAAGCCAAACTGCGCTATCTAGGCCCCATGGTGGTAGTACAATGATCACACAATGGCACATACTGTCTCACTGAACTCAACGGCGCTGTCTCGAAACTCAGGTTCACCGCCTTCCGCCTCATCCCATATCATGCCCACTCGTGTACATCAGTCCCAGTCACCTCCATTGTAGACGAAGAAGACCTGCACAGCAGCAATGAAGGAGACTAAGATCTTCCCATTTTTTCTTCATTTTACATTACAGTTTCTTGCTCTATTTCATTACCCAGCAGATGTAAGACCTGCAATCTGGCTGCCAACGAGTGCTGCACTAACACGAGCCACAACCACCTAGCAGCAACCATCTACATACACACTTACTTAGTCTCTTTCTATATATACCTGCACAGCGACCATAATCTCCCCTTACACTACCCTCCACTAGGCTCTTGCCTGGAGCCAAGACGGCGTACATACTGGATACCATATGATACATAAAAAGGAAGACAGGGTGTGCCCCAGAGACCAGCAGACCTCTCCTGCGAATGACACAGTACCAGCAGACAGCACTCACATCTACTTTACCGCTTTAAATCACATCTTTTCTCTCTCACACGCTCAACGGACGAAGCAAGCAGCCTCATGATTGAACCAGAACCACGTATAGCACACACATTGTTGATCAGAACCTAGAACTCGCAGCGGAGCATCTAGCTTCTCTACACCAGAGCAACCAGCATTAGGCTTTCACTTCATGGCTGCTTTCTGACTTCCCATAATGTAGAGTAGAATAAATATATAAGGAGTGGAAATGAGTGTTGTAAGTGGTATGAAAAATGAGCAGTAGAGAATGGACCAGGTGCAGAAATTCCTGTTTGGGCGATATTGGCGAACAGACCTCTCGAAAGTGGCCACAACACTTTATAATCATATGGGGCACCCTCGACTACACTATCCTTGACAGTCTCCCGCTGTTGGCTTATTTTTCCGCCTATTGGTTCTCGAGATATTGCTTACACATGTATTTTTGGCTGGACTCAAACTAGAATTTGCAAAACTCAACTAAAATAATAAGTGGATTGCGGGGTGCTCTAGAGCTAGATTAGTAGTGCAAAATAGACCCAAAGATCTTGCAGAAATGTGGGCTTGTTGTTGAGATATGGCTCGCAGAAGATTTACGGCTCATATGTGCGAAAATTCAATGAAATCACGCGACCGCCAACCTTGTTGCAAATGGCAATAATGCCAAGTATGGTTTCATGCATAATAAAACACCCTTTCCAGTCCTGACCAGATAACTGGTATTAACAGGGGGCCAATGATCAATGGCAAGCTGAAGTAGATATCTAGATATTAATATGCTATAGATGTGCAACTGTGCTTTTATCAAAGCAAGACCGTCAGCTACTCACCGCTCCGGATAACGATCAAAGCCCCTTGGCTGGTCCTACATACCTCGCAAACTGCCCTCTCAGTAAAACATGATCCACAGTTATGACGACCGTTTCCACTCCGACGGCGCCGCAGCCCCACCTTCAGGTGTAGCCAGCATCTCCTCATCGCGCTTCCGTGTAGCCAAGGCTGCCGCTGCCACCGCCTCGCTCCGCACGCCAGCCGACTGCCCCGCGCCCCGTACCTCCGCGATACTCTCCCGGCGCACCATGCTTATCTGCAACACAAACACACCCATAGCCTGCGCCCCTTGTCAGCCGCGTACGACCACAGAAGGGACAGTAGGGAAAAGACAGCGAGCGAACACCCACCACGACGAACGCGCCAAATAGCACGCGGTCCTTCCACCGCTCGTCCGGCGCCGCATCGATGTCCATGCGCCTCCGCCACAGCGCGTGATAGTCCACGCGCCGCGCCCACGAAGCACCCGTCCCTGTTCCCGTGTCTGCGTCTGCGTCCGCGCCCGTGCCGGGGCGCCGCCCGCGCAGTACGTCGTATGCCGCGCTAATCGCGGCGAAGCGTGCCTGTGCGATAGCGGGCGGGACATTGCGCGCGAGCGGTGCGTCGGGGTGGTAGAGGCGCACAAGGTCGTAGTCTGGTGCGGCGCGCGGACGGGGTGCGGGGTGGGTGTTGTCATTCGCGTGCGGAAGGCGGGAGAGGTCAGGTATGGGGAGTGAGAGAAGGGAGAAGGAGAAGGGGCGCACAGCGGACTTTCACGTCTTCGGACGTTGCGCTAGTGGGGAGGTGGAAGATCTGGTGCGGCGTGGGGTGTGGGGTGTGAGTGGGGTAGGGGTACGGGTTTCGCGAGGAGCTGTAGAACCGGTGGAGGTATGCACGCAGACAAGGTCTGGGGAGGGGCGGGAGCGCGGGACGCATGGTGGGAGGGAAATCTATGGTTGGAGGTTGGGTCAGTCAGAGTCTCCTCGACAATGAATCTCAGGCTCGGAGTTGTGAAACATGCTTCGGGCGCGGGACGGACGCAAGATGTCGGCAGATGCCGACCACACGGTTCCTGGCGACGCCCCGTCTGTGCTGACATTCACTGACACACTCACGTCGACTAACGCGTTATGTCTCAATCTCACTTTTTCTGACCATGCCATTCAGAATGACTGCGCTGTTCGGCCATCGTGGACCGAAGAACTATAAGGGGATGACTCGAGACTCAACAGATCGTAGCTACAAATACAAGTGCTCGGAACGAGCAAATATCCTTTCCTATGTGTAAGTGCACCTCACAGATACTCCTCCAGGTACCATGCCCCTGTACAGTGAATATGGTGAACACACATTACCAACAGTCGCGATGAGGAACCCGCCACTCACGATTGCCGGTTCCAGTCCTCTCGCTGAGCGTCTGCCCATCCCCAAACCAGTGCATCCGGTTTCTTGGTGCCCCTGCGAGCGGTGTGTACATAAAGTCCTCCCATCGTGGGTGCCCCAGCGCGCGGATGGCGTGCGCTCCTGAGCCTA
The DNA here is from genome assembly GCA_003314395.1 of Albatrellus ellisii. Classification (NCBI taxonomy): domain Eukaryota; kingdom Fungi; phylum Basidiomycota; class Agaricomycetes; order Russulales; family Albatrellaceae; genus Albatrellus; species Albatrellus ellisii. Next base: position 78,551 of record QLPN01002624.1, on the reverse strand, counting down.
GGCCTGCAGTGTCAGACAATCCTAGCGGCTAGTGGCTTACGTCGCGGGTAACACGCACCTGGCCATAACGCGACAATACGCCCATGGATTTTGAACCACGAGTTGCATCCCGCAAGCTGGGTCGTCTGTACGCATATATGTGTCAGCCAGAGCTCACACAGCCACAGCGCGGGCCATAATATTGGGGGATCCGTCACGCGCCTTTTGAAAGTATGTCTGCATGAAAGAATGAGGGATGGGTCAGATGCTGACCGAACGAGTCCAGACGCTGCGCACCTCCAGGTACTCGTCAAAGTCCTCCACCGCGCCGCGCGTCACCTCGATGCTCTGCATGCGCTCGCGCTGCAACTTCAGGGTCGCCTGCACGGCATACATGGCCTGGCGGTCGAGGAAAGTGATGAACGACGCGCTTGTCTGCACCGCGTTGGGCCCGCCGACAACGAAGAGATTCGGGAAGCCATCGACGCACACTCCGAGGTACGTCTTGGGGTGTGGTGTAAACTTGTCGCGAATGTCCACCCCGTCACGCCCGATGATGGCGAACTGCCATTGGAAAGATAGGTCGAACCCTGTAGTGTGGGTGTCAGAGTAAACGGGTGAAAGGTAGTAAGGTACTTACCAGTAGCACACACGAGGATGTCTAGTTCCTGGTGTTGCCCGTCATCTGTCTCTATGCCTGTTGGGGTCACCCGTCTGATTCTAGTTGGCACAAAGTCGACCTGATCGGATTCGCGTTAGCATTCAGTATACGGTGGTTCCATGTGCGTACGTTGTCTTTGCATAGTGCTTGGAGATAACTTGAGCCCGGTGTCAGACGGCGACAGTTGATTGGAAAATCAGGGATGACTGGTGAGAAGGATTAGTGGCGTGCGCATCGTCGCAATATCAATTTGGACGGACGATGCTCTGTGATCCATGGCTTCTTTGCGAGTCGCTTCTTCATGTCATCGGTAAATATACGCTGGGCAGCCTTCTGCATCTCGGACTCGGCATTGTTCAGACTGTGGGCGGACTAGTAGGTCTCTGTCAACACCTGACTTACGGCTGCATCCCTAACGCAGCTAACCGTCATTTCCATCTCTAGCTCATGTCTGAACCATGTGTAGAACGCAGGATCCTTGAACCGCTCCCTGTCTTCGTCTGTAAATGCATCTTGATGGGATGACACACGTAAGACCATACTCTGAGCAGTAATGAAATTGACACACAGTCCTCGCTGTCTCCTGCACGATCAATCAGCTCGTTGAGGCGCGGTGGGCCCCAGGGCGTGCAGACCCAAGTTCTACTCCGCACATAGTTGACGACCTTGTTAACCCGCGGCTGCAGCGCTGGCACGATCTGCAGCGCCGACGAACCCTGCACCACCGCACACCATGATCAGCCCGAACGCTGTGTGCGCAGAACGGGAGGCACACACCACACCAATGACACCAACAGTCTTGTCCTTCCACTCGTCCACACGTGCCTCAGCCCACGCCGCGCGCTGTGCACTGTGCAACAGCGCGCCCTTGAAGTCGTGCAGACCATCGATGGCGGGCCAGGACCAGCGGTTCAGCGCGCCCGTGCACACGAGCAGCACGTCTGCGGCATCATCCAACTCCTCGTGCACGCCCGCAGTACTAGTGGACCGCCGCACGCGCAGGCTCCACTGGCCCGCGATGGTGTCCCACTGCGCCCGCAGGAGCTCATGCTGCAGCTTAATGTGCTGCCGCAGACGGTGCTTGTCCACGACGCCTTCTAGGTACGCGCGGATCTCTGCGCCAGGCGCGTAGAAGGACGACCATTCTGTCTGCGGACTTCGGATGAGATGCGTCGTGCCGATGTCTGAGAAAGAACTATGGCATTTACGTTACTCTCGAACGGGATCTGGTACTGCCAGATGCGGAGGGCAGTCAGGCGTCGTCGCAGATCGTGTGGGGACATGGGAGGCACTCACAGAATGCGATGGGATATCACACGCTACGCCCTTCAGGCGCTCGAAGGCGAACTGATAAGTGTGGGCGCGGCGCGGAGCAAAGGAACACACGCACGGGGTAAATGTTGTTGTACCATATGCCGCCTACGCCCGCCTCCTTCTCGTAGATTGTGAGATCGACGTTCGGCACCTTTGTGAGGACTCTGTAGGGTGCTCAACCATCGTCTAGAGCTGCTATGTGGGTGTACGCAGTTACCGTGCACCAGATACGATTCCCGCAATGCCCGCGCCGATGCACACGACGCGCATACGTCGCGGCTCGTCTATGCTGAAGTCGCCGAGCTCAAAACGCGAGTCCATGGGTGTATACGATGAAACCGATGGGGCAGTGATCGGGTTTACGGTTATCAGCTCACATCGCGAAAGGGTGGGGACGGATAGCTACCGATCGTGGATCGCGGAGTTGGGTTGCCGTTATGCAGTCAGGAATTAAGCTTCCACAAGTAGTCTGAAGCGACTTCTCACGGTGGTAGCCATGGGAATGCTTTGCTCTCTAGCGTTTATCTTGCCCCCAACCGATCTACTGACTCCGTTCCTGTAAGAATCGCTTTTCAGAATAGCTGACAGCCCTTACAAAGCGGTGCAGGCCCGAAAACGGGTCATCGACACGGCCATGTCGTCTGCTGCTTCCGTAAAGACCAAACTCAAAGCGATCCGAGAGGCTATCAACAAGAAAGACTTCCAGGTGGCGCATGACTCCAGCTTGCAAATCCTCGACTATGAGCCCGATAACTATAATGCGTACGTTTGTTGCATATCGGTCAGAGGGTGGTTTCCTAATATATGCGCACAGTAAGGTCTTCCTGGCTCTTTCTCTCTTAGAGTTGGATCAGGTAGAGCGGAGCGAGCAAGTAACAGGATTTATTGTTACTAGAAAACTTAGATTCTGATTTGCTACGTGCTTGTTCTTACTAGATGTATCGCTCCGCCATTGACTTGAACCCAAAGCAGTCCCTCGCATGGCAGGTAAATCTCCATTCTTCAGGTCTATTACTTTCGGCTTGATATGCTATTTTCAGGGTCTCTCCCGCGTCTATGAGCGATCACAACAGAAAGACAAGTACATAGAGACACTGCAGAAAATTGCGCAACTTTCCCTTAAATCGTAAGCCGTTTATTCTAGTCGGCCTCACACATTGATATATATGTGTATTGACAGTGAAGACTCGACGAAATGTGCTGAGACTATTCAGAAGATTGTCGACATCCGTCGACAGCAGGGATCTCGACCCGAGGTGAGTTCCATCTACGTTGCTTCTGAAATGGCAAACAACAAATCGAGGCTTTCCCGGCGTTCGTAGCTGGCGCACGCGCTCTCGCTCTACCTTCCCGAGTCTCCGTTTTACTCCACACTATCGTGTATTCCTCCTCCAGATCCGACAAATCCGACCTCCACAACCACGTTTGCTGCACAAACAGCGATGCATAATTCACTGCCAATCCTTGAAGAAATAGTGTCCTTGCTAGAAACAGAAGAGGATGAAAAGATTGCACTAGAGATAAAGAACCGTCGCATGCGTCTAAACTCCCTTCCTGTGGAGGAAATTGAACGTGAGGTTTGGAGGCAGGTGTACGCGTCTTCTCGAGTAAGGATCTCTTATACTACTCCCTAATGTTGATCTCATGTCAGCTTATCCGGCAGTTACCAATTTTCTACAATGAAGTCATGAACCATCCCAATACCCACGACCAGCTTCGCCGTGATACAGAATCAAAGTTGCTTCGTCACAAACGCCAATATCTTACCGCACTGCCAACCACTGGTGATCAGTCAGAGCTGAAGAGAAAGTTGGCAGCTGAGGTCCAGGAACTGGTAAACGGAATGGTGCTACTTCAAATCCCGGACGAGCTGGCGTGGCTACTCTTCATCGATAGCAGAGATTGCGAGAGCATCGGTAAGATGCTAATGGCATTCTTTTCGAAGAAATCGCGTCTAATGCGAATCCCAGAGGGATACGATTATTCGATTTTGCGACAATTCATTAAGTTGTTTCCAACGGCTCCTTTGGCAACATTTCTCCAGGCATATTTCAACTATATGAGTCTTCCTGTCTCAGAAGAGGAACAGGAAGCAGGATCGGAGCCTGTGCCAGATCCAGATGACCCATTCGATACCATGCTAGTACGTCTGTCTGTTTCGTTCATGTCTTCATGCAACGGATCTCGGAATGTCAGGACACTCTCAATGGCCTGCGGGATTCAATAATTTCCCATCGGATATTGTCTGATGCATGTCTCTGGGAAATGGACTATCAAAGTGCCATTTCAGTGGCAGAGGCCGGCCTGCAGCTCACCGATCGACGAACACGGGATATAGGCAGTCCCTTGCCGCTGTAAGCTATGATAAATCTAGTCTCCTAGAGAACATTATCCAATCTTCAACTGTTGTACAGGACTGGGAAGTCCTTCAATGTCGTTCTCGCGATATCTCTAGTGCACTTCTTCCCACCGAAGCACCACCCCCGAGCACTGTCTATCATTGATCAGATCCTTCAACAGGACGCTGACAATGTTCCATCTCTAATGAGTTGCGGTTACATCCTCCAACACAACAAAAATTGGACAGAATCTGCTTCTCTGTTTTCCCGGGTTATCGAGGTCGCTAAGGAAGACACAAACAAAGTTCTCCGCGCTATGGAGGAACACGGGTGGTGTCTGGTACAACTGGGGCAGTTTGAACTAGGCGCGCAGCAGTTGCAGGATACATTGAGCACACTTGAGCATTTGGAAAGTAAAGATGAAGACAAGGCTCGATGTCAATGGCGATTGGGCAAGGCATATTGGGAGATGGGGGGTCAGTGTCGTCTCCAATTTCACTCATGGTTGCATAGCTCATTTGCGGCTTCAGCAGTGCAACATGAGACAGCATACGGCCATTTCATCAAATCCTTGAAACATTCTCCAACATTTGCTCCAGCATTCACATCTTTGGGTCTCTACTATCTCGAAGCCGCCGATCCTCCCGATCCTAATCGCGCCTCCAAGTGCTTCCAGAAGGCCTTCGAGCTTGACGCGCGAGAGGCTGAAGCCGCACGTCGCTTGGCTGAGGGCTTTGCTGAAGAGCGAGAATGGGATCTTGTGGAAGTCGTGGCGAAGCGAACGATCGAGGGTGAAGGAGGATTGGAAGGCGGTGTGCCGACATCTGGGAACGAACAAGTCGTACCAGGACGGTATCTTCCTACGAATGCATGGGCGTGGAAGGCCGTTGGTGTCGTCGATCTGGTGAGGCTCTCGATCCGGTCTACCACGCTCGAGCTGACAAGCAGTCTGCCCTTGTCAGAATCGGCGGAACTTCAACTCTGCCATCCAATCGTTCCAGGTTGCCCTTCGCGCTGATCCAGATGATCAACTGTCTTGGCTCCGCTTAGGAGAGGCGTATGTTAAGGCCAGCCGCCATGTTGCAGCCGTGAAGGCCCTTACGCGCGCTCGAGAAATGCGACCGGACGACTGGGTCTGTGCGTATTTCATTGGTGACGTGCAGCGTCAGACAGGCCAATATGAAGAAGCACTCGCGACGTTTGAGTCTATCTTGAGGGATCGGCCAGATGAACCGGGTGTCCTCATGTCCCTCGCACAAACACACGTGGATGTCGGTTACGCGGAACTGTCTGCGGGCTTCATCGCCAGGGCAGAATCGTCCTTTGCAATGGCGATCCGTGTTGCTATCCGATTTCTGGACACAGGCCCAGGATTTAGGAGCATTGGGTGGAAGACGATCTCTGATGCTGTCTATCAATTGTCAAAGGCTACTTCATTCATTGATGAGGAGACAGTCCACGTCGTCTTGGAACAAGTTGCCCCTCTGATACATCTGGACGCAGGGGACAGGCTTTTGAACATCGTTCCTGTGCCTCCGACTCTTCCAGACTCTCCTATCACTGGCTCGGACGCTCTCAAGGTGGCGCTTGCGGCGTATAATTACCGCATTGCGCTCAGTGTCCAGGACACATCCACAAGTGGAAGTGCATGGTTCGATTTGGGAATCACCCTACATGCATTCGCAAACAGGATCACTTCCGAGGAGCAAAAGGCCGCGGCTCACAAGCAGGTTGTCTTCTGTGTCACGGAAGCATTGCGAGCGGAGCCTGGGAACGATACATATTGGAGTGCGTTGGGTACCATTCATTTCGTGAAGCAGCCCAAGACCGCACAGCACGCCTACATTCGCGCGCTAGAAATTAATGCCAAGGTGGGTGTCTTCTCCTCTTCATAAGGACATGTCACATGTGTGGTCGAGGTCTCACGTTACTATCGCGGTAGAACCCAGCTTCATGGACGAACCTGGGTTTGCTGTATCTGTACCATGAGGATACAGAGCTTGCAAACGAAGCTCTGCACAAGGCACAGACCCTCGATCCGGACTTCAGTATTGCTTGGGTCGGCCAGGGGCTAGTGGCCAGACACAATGGACACCACGCGGAGTCCAGGACACTGTTTGAGCATGCAGTGAGCCTTACTGCCGATGTCGTAAGTCCCTCTGTTCTATCCAAGTCAAAACTACCATTAGCATTGACATGCAATGCAGCCTGATGCAGATCTTGAGTTTGCGAGACAAGAGTTTTCTCGAGTCTCTAAAGCAGCGACACACAGTCACGCTAATGCTACCGACTTATTTCCTGCCTTTTTTGTGCTCGATCGTTACTGCAAGCAGCGATCAGACGATGCAACGGCGCTGCACTTGTTTGGATTGGTGTGTGAACGCGTGGGCCACATCGAGCTGGGTATCAAGCTCATCGGCCGCGCCATAGCCATTCTCGAAGCGGCATACGAGGACACGGAAGAACCCCTCATCGAAAGACAGTTCACGATCGCGAATACTAGCCTTGCGCGCCTGCGCCTCGCCACGCAAGACTATCATGGTGCCCTCGAATCCTTCCAGAGCGCACAAGGCCTGCTGCCTGAAGCAGAAGACGGCACCCAGGACGCCACAACACGCATCCTGCGGGCGCAGTGTCAGTTTGGCGCAGGCGTGGCCTGTTTCAAGCTAGGGTTGCTACAAGAGGCGCTGGAACAGTTCGAGGCAGCCCTCGGCACCGCGGGAGATGACTTACACCTCAGAGGGCACATTACCGTGCTGCTTGCGCAGACCCTGTGGGCCACGGGAACCGCGGACGCGCGAGAGAGCGCAAAGGCGTACTTGCTAGAATGGTGCGTCTGCGTTTCACTGCCGCGTTTGATGAAACGAGTACGCTGATGGCCGGACGTGCGCCTCGCAGCATCACCGCCGACACGGAGAACCTAACTGCCATCAACGTCTTGGCCGGGATGGGCATCCTGACGGATGACGAGAGCCTTATCGATGCCGCACTGTCTGAGATCCTGGCGCTGCCGCCCGACGTGCGGCACCAGCGCGACCCCGAGCGTAATGTGTCGTACATCCTGACGCAGCACCATCTCGGCCAGGTAAGCCCAGACAGCCATTCTCATCCGCACACATGCCACTTATCACACCACTCGGTCGCACAGGATGACATACGCGGCGCGCTCGCCGAGGCACAAAAGGCCGTCTTTGCAGAGCCATCGCGCCGGGCGGCCCGGCGCATGCTCGCTACGCTGGCGATGCGGGGGGGCCATCCCATTGCAGCACGCGCAGTACTCGCAGGTGCGGAGGACGACGACGTGGCGCTGCAGCGCGAGCTGGTCGGCTTGCAGGCTGTCGCCGAGGCAGCCGCAGGAGCGGGGGCAGCCAATGCGGCGATCAAGCTCGCGCAGAAGGCCATCGCGCTCACGCCGTGGGACAAGGAAAGCTGGGCGGCGCTTGCATTCGCGCGTAATCAGGCGGAGGTGGAATAGTGGATTTTGGGGACCCGAATGCTTTTTTTTTTCGAGATATGCGTGTACACATGTTGCATTTGGTTGACGGAAGGGTTGGCCGCCGATACACTTGTTCAGAAGACACCCTGGAGTTAGTCTCCGTTGCTGACCCAACCAGGAGATTGTACATTCTGGTTTACCCTGAGTCAGACTACCAATGCTAGAGAAGACCGTATCAGGCCATCAAGTAGTGATTGCGATGATAGAGTAGCTTATCATCCATCAACAGGCCCACGTATTTATAGATCCGTTATCAACAACTCCGACATCAAAGCCATAGTGGTGTACGAAAGGTTCGAGCGGATGACAGATCACGCGCACCGGTGCTCACCAGATGCGGGCGTGCAAGCTGGGATAGGTTTGGGGGATATAAACGGGCACGCGGACATCAGCGAGATGGGGGAACACGCCCTCGGGCAGCCACAAATCGGGGCACACTCTGGCGTCCAGCTCCCTATTGGTTGTTGGACAGAATCTGTGGATATCCCTCTGATGGACCGCCCTCAGGATACGATCGAGTGCTGCGATGGTCGGAAGCCGTTGGAGAATCCCGTCCTCGCTACTTTCCGAAACTCGAAAATAAAAAATTAAATAAATCAAGCATTGGCTCCAAACGTGGCCTGCACTGGTTGTGCAGAACGATGGTCTTCTGCTGAGGTCAGCTATGGAAGACTATCTGTACCTCAGCAAGCCTGCATGATTGTGGAATTTCGATCGATTTGCGGTATCACGGGTCACGGAATTGAGGATTGGGTGATAAAAAAGCGTCAATGCCTGTGCCCCAGAAGAGCCCTGGAAAATCCCCCAAGAAATCGTCGCGGGGTTGTATGACAAAGCCTCGGAGTGAGTTGCGTGAAAAAGATGGGACTGTCGTCCCGTCGACTAGGGCTCATCACAAGGCCTGACGAAAACTTGACCCTGTTACGGGTCTTTCTGGCGTAACTGAACCTGACAACGGACCAGATGCAAAATTCCATCAGGGATGTTACGGTCACGGAGGGGTGTCGAACTGATTTGAAATTTCGCGGCGTACGATACTGCGGAGTAGCTTGTTGAGGACTGCTGTGGACAGGCCCTTGTCTTTGGCGGTTCGCTCTATGCGGGCACGGCGTGAATGCGGACTAGTCTCTCGGCCTTCACAGACCTTGTACTATGATACGAAGTGCAAGCGACAGCTTCTGGTAGAACGGTGTCAAGAAGGTTCTGTCAAAGCCTCGCCGGGGAGTGCGTTCAAGCTGCGGTCGAGAAGGCGCTGACCTAGTCTCCGTAGCTGACCTCAGCAGACGACAAAGTCGTTCTGCGCTTCTTCGAGTCTCGACTGCAGTCCGCGTGGTACGAGTCCTCAGGCCGGCCCTGATGCTGCTGGTAATTTTGTCCCCCACCATTTTCGGCACTAGGGGCTTTTTGAATGGTCGGGGATGGCCGGAAGGATCTTCGCCATCCTCGGGATGGGGTGTATCCAGCTGGACGAGTTCAGGCCCGCCGTGTTCCAGAGCGCCATCTCGTGCCACAGCGCGCGTCCTGGTGCCCCGGAGAACGCTGTGGAGAATATGTAGTTGCGCGGCGCGCAGTAGGAACGTCGACGTTCATATTCATGTATCAGTGTTGCTAAGAGAGCCACCCGGAATCCGTCGAACCCCATGGTGTTCAAATTGGCGCGGTGCTTCTGGTAGGGCTTGGCGAGGGCTGCGATAACCTTGGGACCTGTGGAAGCCGGTGAGGAACCACATGGTCGTCACGGCGATCTCTTTTTTCTTTTTGTCGCCATGGTAGGACAATCATCTCTTTCTTTTTTGTCGTCACGCCAGTGCAGTGGGTGATCCCGGTGGCGATCTTGCGTACACAAAGCGAGTGTCCCACGCCTGCGCAAGGTCAGCGGCGGAGACATATGATGGACCGGCAACGTTCTTCTTTCATTTTCGATTTGTTGTCTGGGAGAGTGTTGCAAGGCCCTCGGACAGACTAATGTTGTACAGTAAGGTCCACCTCCACCGCCTGCCTGGTACGTAGCAACTCCTTGTGTCGACGCCGTGGCGTGAAGGCATCGCCTTTATACATAGTTACAATGTCGTAAAATGTATTCATCAACGTCCCTGAATCAAACAACTCCATTTTCCCCAAAAGAAAACACAAAGAAAACAGGGCGTTCATCCATCGCAGACTGGCACGCCGCCACCGTTTCCCGGCGCTCGGACGGTGCCAAAGCGCACACAATTCAGTGGGCAGCTCCGGGTGTGTGGTGCCGAGGTCTGACGCTGACGCGGCGAGTCCCAATGCTGCAGTTAGTCGGCGCTAGCCAGCCACGTATACATCCAGGAGGCAGAAGCGGACGCGATGGACACGGAGCGAAGCGCGCTTGACGGGACGCGAAAATCGGCGTCCGGTTCTCGTGCGGCGTCCAGCTGGGCAGTCGCGGCGATCGACGAGGCACGGCGGCGATCCAGCAGCGCAGGCCCCCACATCCGCATCCGTGCCTTCCCCCTTCTGCCGCACTGCGCGGAGCGTCCATTTAGCGCAGCGCGCGCACAAAGTGCGCATGGGTGTGGCGGGTTTTGCCTTTCCGACCCAGACCGGTATCGGTAAAACGGGTACGGCATTATAATGATCGATGATCACAATTATGGGCCTCTTAGTAAAGTTGAATGTAGGAAGTGCTCCGAGCCTAGGCCTCCTCTTGTACGCTCGGGAGCTCTGTACATTCTAGAATTTCAGCAGTACACGTAGTCAGCAGCGGCCCATGAGACCTGACCTCATAATTTTCACGGCTCGCAAGAACTTTTAGATGCTGTTCTGACTTGGCTTTGCTCCGCTGTCCCCTTGAGGAAACGGGCTTCTTGTAGACAAAAATCACGTATAACATACTGAATTGGTGATTTCTAATTCCTGATTTTTAAGACATCGTGGAGTACAGTTAATCCGTTCCCCGGTAGAACAGTATTTGGTTGTAGATATTTTGCATGGACAAAGAAACAAGTCGACTTCTCTCATGCTCAAGCCGAGCGAGTCAGTATTAGAATCGCGATGCAACAGCTCCCAACACAATCCATTCAACTCGCGAACACTCGCGATCGCTCCCTCGAGTATGATGTCCGTTTAATGGGCCTTTTAATGACTGGCACCTCAAGATCGAGTCATTACGTCTATAATTTAACAATTCATATCATAATGGTTTGTCATCTTATACCGTCTTTCCGACACTATTCTGTCCGCGTCCTCGAGAGTTGTCGGCCGCCTGGCGCGGCAAAGCAGCGTGAGATGTACATTAGATTGACCGGACGGCCCCGGTGGGTTGTGCGTATACGTAGCCTAATGCGCGCACCAATCGACCAGACAAAACTACCAAATCTAGATATGCAGGTTCAAAGAGCGAGGGGAGGCTTAGAGTGGATGATGAATATATAGAGTGAAAGACGGGGCAGGCCTGCATGTAGTCCTTTATGCCGACTACGCGTCATTCAGAACTTCCCCAGCGCGCTTCGTGCGACGAGCGCGATACGCGTATCAACGCCATTCCCGCCCGCGCCCTCGGCATCTGCATTCGAAAGCCACCATCGCAGACGCGCCTGTAGCTGTTTGGTGGTCAAGTCCGTGCTGATCCTTTGAACGCATGACGAGATTCATGGAGGTGTGTTCATTCGCAAAGCGAAGTGGAGTGTCAAAATGGCCAATCCGTCAGCGTGCGTGCCGTAGCGAGAATAGACAGACAGAGGGACGCACATGCCACGCTCCTCGAGCGCCTCAAGTAGCTCGGGCTGTGTCAGGCGCTCACCCATACCTTCACTGCGCAGCAACGTATCATCTATAGCAACACGCTGCAGGTGACGCGATATGCTGCGGGTACGCAACGGTGGGGGGCCGACTGTCGTTAGTGAAAGCATGCTGTTGTCGGGATTCGGAGCGATAAGTGAGGGCGAAAAAGAGTGAGGCGGGATGGAGGCGCCGGACGCACGTACCCGCACAGCGCTATAGTCTGCTCGCGCGAGAGGGCACTCAGCATGGCCGTCTTGCTGATTGTGCGGAACTCCTCTTCCATGGTGAGGGCATAGACTTGCTGTGACTGGCGGCGCTTGCGTTCGATGCGCTCGCGCTGGGCCGGGAGAATGCAGGTGGAAGGGAGCATGAAGGGCGCGTAGAGCACAATGAGGGGTATGACCTCTTCGAGAAGGAGGACGACGATAACGAAAGGGATAAGTCTACGGGGACAAACAGGCAGATATGAGCCGTATTGGAAACAATAGCAATAGAGGAGAGACAGCACGTACTTGGTAAGATCCTTTTGGTAAGTCTCGATGAACCGCCTTTGCCAGCGCGACAGCGGTTCGCCTCCGGTCCTGACGCGCGCGCGCATCTCGCGAGCCTGAATGCGGTGTGTGTTCACAAGTTTTAAACCGCGGAAGTAAAATTTCTGAGAACAAGGGCGAGTTTAGTATCACGTACGACGAGGAGGGTAGCGAATACGGACCAAGATCTCTTTGACCTGATGCCAGAATGTGCCGAGGCGGCCGGCAGTGGCAGGCGGAGGTTGGAGCACACCATGTGCGACGGCGTGGCTGAGGTCATATCTTGTTGTCTCAATTATGGATCTGGGCTCATCGGCAGTGGAGATTGAGGATGCGAAGGGCGGCCCAGAGGGTGGGGAAGTGGATTGCTGAGATGAGATAGGCGGAGGTTTTGAGGATGTTGGAGCGGAAGATGGAGGCTTAACGGGTGCGGGACGGAGCTCGACCTTGGGTTTGCGAGATGCAGAAGCGGGAGTCGGCACGGGCCGAGGGGAGTCGGAAGTAGCAGACTTGTTGGGAGGCGGGGGCGCAGTAGAGAGGAAGCGAACTGGGTAGGAGGGATGGGTGCGGAACGGAAGGCCAGTTGGAGAGGGCGAGAAATCGTTGTAAAGACGGGTGTGAGCGAGACGTATAGATTTTGTACGGGGCGCAAGGGACCTGGTGGAGCACAGGAGTCAGAGAAGAGAAGTTGTAGAGAGAAAGAACGGGAGACAGACCAGTGCACGAGGCCACGCCCGGCTATTGAGCGGATCATACAAGCTCGACGATGGCAGTTGATGCGCCCAGAAGTTCTAGGCAGTTCCAAGACGTGTCGTAGGGCTACACAGGGCGAGAGGTTGACCAACACGACTCGAAAACACTCGCGTGGCAAACACGCGAGTTGCACGTGTTCGCTGGCTCAGAACTTAGTGTAAAACGTGAGTTTATTTGAGCTGCTACAACTGGACGGAATAAGCGGCTGCGTGATCTGAGCTGGTATGCTGACGATAAGGACTTTGTTGCGCCTGCCTACGTCATCTAAGAGCCTCTCCGCTCTCCATAGACACCAGCCCCGACATTCCATACTCCGGCGCTTCTCCTCAGCATACCTCTTTGACATGGCTTCTCTCATCCAGTCCTCCGCAGACTCCTCGAACCTCCCCGCACCAGCCATCTCTGCAATCAACAGTACCCTGGTCCAGCTCTATCGCCCGTCCGCTGCCCGGCCTAATATTCTTCCATGCACACCTGCCATCCTCCCGCCAGAATGCGTTCACACACAACCACCCGAGCACGTCCTGCCGTACCTGCGCTCCCTCACCCGCAATGCCAATGCTGCCGCCGAGGCCGCAACATGTAGCAGCGTACTCGCAGGCCATGGCAGCGAGGGCGACGACTATGGCGACGTCGCCTTATGGCTCGGCGAGGGCGCGTATGGACTTGGTCACGAGGCAGACATCCTTCGCTCTCTGGGGCTACAAACATGGCTAGACGATGGTCGTACGGTGCGCGTCGGTTATGATGAAGCCTCTTGTGGAATCTCACCCCTGTGCTATCACTCTTGTCGTGTACCCTAGGTGCAACAAAGAGAGCTGCAGTCGCACACTCACCTCCCTCGTACATTCAGACCTGGCTCATCTGGATCTAGTCCAGAACTCGAAAAGCTCATGACGCTGCTTGTGAAGCTCAGGGATAAGCACTACTTCACAATCAATGGCGGTGCAGAGATGGACGGTGCTGTTGCCCACTTCCTCCTTGGGCATCTTTCTATAGACGGGGAGAGCGGATGGGTTGGCCTTGTAGGCTTAGGAGTCGCAGCCGACTACTGAAGTTGATACTTGGATTGTAAAAACCTGTAATCAGTATCACAAAGAGATCGATTCGCGCGCAGTTTGTGACGTAATTGCTGCCATAAAAGATAAGATGACGTCAGGTTGGGAAGTCTACCAGTTCACAGGGAGTTCCTTTCCGCAAAGGGTACGATGGTTTCTTCTCAAACATACCGACCTGTTGCAACCTCCGAGGACTTCATCGATCCTCCACCTCCACCTCCACCTCCACCGCGTTCCAACTTTCTCTCTCTCCTGGCACAGAAGAAGCTCCTTCTGCTTGCACTTGCATTCTGCATCATTGCGTTTGGATCGTACAAGCTTGGCCAGTGGTCCGTGCCTAGCCCCGCGTCACTGCAGCCTGCACCGTCAGCCACGCACAACAAGCCCACTCCGAGCACCGCGCAGGTCAGCATCGGGGTCGATTCTTCCCTGCCTGCACAGAACGACACAGGCCTCAGCATGGCCTCTGGCAAGTACAGCGTGGGATAGTGCGTTGTCTTTCCAGTGCACGATCTTTGCCCAGTGCTTACATCCGCTCTTCAGTTTCGTCAACTGGTAAGGCTTGCCCATCTCAGATCGTTTCATGGTCGTCGTCCACCGGGTCACTGACATTTGCACTATGCTGTGGTTCCTCACGCTCAGGGGAATATACGGGCGCAAATTCCCCCCTTCATTGATACCCGTCCAGGATCTCACGTATGTTCTCTCTTTCCCACCTCCGCCTCAGCTCCAGCACGCCCCATCCTGACCTCCACCAGCCACATTCTTTACGCCTTCGCCAATGTGCGCGCAGACACAGGCGAGGTCTTTCTGTCCGATCAGTGGGCTGACCAGGACATCCACTACCCTGGAGATTCATGGAACGATCCTGGCGTGAACCTTTACGGCAATCTCAAGGCTATCTACACCCTCAAACGCCAAAACCGCCACCTCAGGGTTCTGCTCTCGATCGGCGGGTGGACCTATTCACCCTCCTTCCACCCCGTGGTTGTCTCCCCAGCCCTCCGTGCACAGTTCGTGCGCTCAGCAGTCGCCTTGCTCGAGGACTATGGTTTCGATGGCCTCGATGTCGATTACGAGTATCCACAGGTCGACGCCCAGGCTCGTGGTTACGTTGAACTTCTCCGCGAGCTCCGTTCCGGCCTCGACGATCACGCGCGCAAGAAGAACGCGGATTACAGGTTCCTGCTCACCGTACGTATGCCATGCGCACACCGCACTACCCAGTACTCTCCTTGTTCTTGTATGTAGGCTGCCTTGGCTTGTTTCTGACTCAGATCGCGCATATATACAGATCGCCGCTCCGTGTGGACCGGACAAGTATCAGAAGCTGTACGTGCGCGATATGGATCAGTCACTCGACTTCTGGAATATGATGGCATATGATTTCTGTATGTATTTATTTTTTAAGCCTTTATTGATTAAAAGTGCTAATCATATGATCATCGTTAGCGGGCTCGTGGGACACGGTTGCTAATCACCAAGCAAATATATACAATCCGCCCATCAACGCGTCACAGGCCGTGTCGTGGTACATCGAGCAAGGTCTGCCGCGGAGCAAGATTGTGCTCGGTATTCCGTTATATGGGCGCTCGTTCGCGAACACAACCGGCCCTGGCGCGCCGTTCTCCAGTATCGGGCAGGGTAGTTGGGAAGCTGGCGTCTATGACTATCGCGCACTGCCGCTGCCGGGTTCTTACATCCTGCGGGACAACCAGTCAATTGCGAGCTGGACGTATGACTACGATACGTGGGAGATGGTGAGCTACGATGACGAGGTGGTGGGGGAGTGGAAGGGAGAGTGGATTGCGCAACAAGGTCTGGCGGGGAGTATGTTCTGGGAGCTGAGTGGGGACAAGGGCTTGGGGCCGAGAGACGGGATGGAGGGTGGCAGGGGGAAGGAGGCGATGCCTGGGAGAAGTCTAGTGACAGTGGTGAAGGAGGCGATGGGTGGGCTGGATTTCGAGGGGAGGAACTGGCTGCAGTACGAGGGCAGTAAGTTCGAGAATATGCGGAAGGGGATGCAGTAGGCTTGTCAAGAGGGCGTGAAAGTTGACATCGCATGGACAGCACGATGGCTCTTCCGGAGGTCATGATGGACCTAGATTATGTTTACAGTATCTTGTTTTGTTAAACGAGTAATTCTGGCCTACTTTACCGATGTCCTATCATACATTACAGCAGTTTATCCTACCCCCACCCTGTAGTTCCTCGACATATCTACTGAGGCTCTGTGTTAGACTCTGATATATACACGCAGCAGAGCAACTCGAGTCGTTACTGGGCTTTTGGATCATGTATGGTCATTGGCTGGCGGGCTTTCCCACGTGTACATTGACGTGCTATTTGGAAGACATGATATCCTGCTTACCTGGTCATTACCATACCGCCATTAATATTGGTCTGGCCCTCGCACTCAGCGGTGTCAGCACGCATTTTGTCTCTCCTTAGCAACGACCACGACGACAGACTATACCTTGCCTTTCTCTTCATCTTCCTGCAGGCGCGTGTTCATTGATTGATTGACACTCCGGGCTCAAGGTGGACCAAGGGCACTAAGCGATATCGATATCTAATATCTATTGTTCCTACTGATCTGTGATAACCAGCCGCCGCTCCTCCTGGTCTGTAATAACTATCCCCGCTCTTCCTGATCTGCGATAACCACCCCCCCCACTCCCCCGCACGGAATTGCACTTGTTATTCATTCGCGCGCTGAGGCACACGCAATTTGTTTGGAATCTCAAAGCGAAGAGTTCTAGTGAAGAGAGATGCCGCTGAAGCGATGCAGGGTACGTTGACATTTGTTCCGTCGGCTTCGTCCTTGTACTAGGCTTCCCTGCACTACGTCGCTACACTTCATCTACTACATCAGTCCCTTTCGTTCCTTGATTTGAGTGACATCTGGGTATCCATGGATGCTTGGACATCCCAGAATCCATGCGCCCAATTTCCGCTTTTGTCCCTCCCTTCCCTGCCGTACCTCTCAATTACAGGCTAGCTGATAGACTGACTGCATGGCGTGTTCTGATTGGACAGTACTATGAGAACGACGGGACGCCGATAAACGGCGGCTGCAGAAAGATGCAGGCGAACGGGTGCTCGTTTGTGCACCCCAGCGAGCAGGCTTGGGAGAAGGCCATGCCGACGGTGGGGATGGGGCGCCCAGGGAGTTTTAGTGATAGTGGTGGCGGAGGCGGTTTCGGGGGCGGAGGAGGTAGTTTTGGTGGTGGTGGTGGTGGTGGTGGTGGTGGCGGCAGAGGGTTCGGCGGGCGCGGCGATGTGACGGGAACGAATGCCGCACCGCTGGGCCCGACGCGGAGGTATAGCCAAATACGTGCACAGGAAGCGCCGAGGAATGACACGACGTGGGAGGGCGTGGAGAGTGGGTGGGGTGGGGGTGCGATGGCGATGAGTGGAAGCAGAATGGCGGTGAGTAGTGGTGAAGGCGGCCGCGGAGGATGGGGGAATGATTTCGGGGGAGGCGGTGGTGGAGGATGGGGGGGTGATTCTGGGAGAGAGCGGAATAGATCAGAAGGGGGGTGGGGAAACGGCTTAGGAGGGGGGATGGATTGGGATGCTTCGGATGGGCCTTCAGGTGTGGGTGCAGGGGGTGGGTGGGGTGACGTGCCGACGTGGGATGCCTCCACTGCTGCCCATGGAGGAGGTGCATGGAGCGATCCTCCCACTACTACCAAAATAAACGACGACCGGAATATGAAGCCGATGGAGGACGTCGAGATGAATGACCCTGACACACCCGATGGCACCTGGGGAAACGGTGGCAGAGACAATCAATCACTGGGCCAAACTTCTTGGGCAGCCCCTTCGAGTGCCCTGTCGGCCTGGGGAGGCAACAAGTCACAGTTATTACCCTCTGCTCCACTGACTCTACCCATAGCCCCCGATGCACTGCGAGAGCCTGATATGTTGGCAAACGTAGCAATGCTGGAGGTGGAGCCCGGAGAACTTGCCGAGGGACAAAGCCCGGTGCGCATGTCGGCGAACGTAGCAATGGATCCGGAGCCCGGAGAACTTGCCGAGGGACAAAGTTCCGTGCGCAGCACATCGATCAGACCAAGCGAAAGCGAGGTCTCAAGCTTGATCGCACGGGCCTCGCGCTCGACGTTGACGATTCAGGAAAGGCGACGAGCATGCAAGGAATATCTGTCGTGGGTTGCCTGCGTTCGCTTGTTATGGTAACAGCTCACGCACTCCTATACGTACAGTCTTCTACAGCGCACCGTTGCGCTTCAGATTGAGCAACAAGCGGTTGATGCCGAACGCAGACGGTATAAAGCTCTGCAGCAGTCAGACTATTATGCACACCCGGGACCACGGGCGCGCCAGATACTCGACAAAGGGGGCATAGAGTTGGCAGAAAGGGAACGGCACATCAAGCAGAGATTTTCCAACTGCTTCAAAGCTCTCTTGGAGTTGCCAGCGCTGTCAACATACCTTGATGGTTTTGATCCTGAAGCAAACACCAAAGAGGCAAAGCGATATTTGACGGAGGTCAAAGGTTGGATAACTGAAGTAGAACCATACGTAAAAACTACTGTTGCAAAAGCGGCTGCAGCACAAGAGGCCAGGTAAGATTTCAGCAGGTGGCAGCACGTATGGGACTGATGCTATTGATTAGACGGCTCGAGTCTCCTGAGCCGGACTACATACCACAAACACTTGCACCAGTGCTCGAACAACTTCAGCGGTTGAGCGAGCGCGTCCACGAGATAGAGGAATCGTTCTACAATCATACATCGGTGGCCCTCGAGGCAATGATTGACTCGAAGCTTGCGGAGAAGCAGGGGGAGTTCAACGAGGCAAGTGCGCAAGCACTACGGCGCGCGAGGGCGGAGGTTGTTGGGGAGTTTGCGCAGCGGACCAACGCACTGCTTAACGACATTGGTAGCAGGGTCGAGGTTCAAGCAAACAAAACAGCTGAAATTCTGCGTGATTTCCACACACAGAAAGAGAGAGAGCGCCAGCTAGTAGCGGACATCGCGGAGCTCAAATCTCGAAACCAACAAGTCAAGTGTTCTCTGCCTTGCCTTAACTCTTACTCATGCATTCACACATCACCAATTGTCACAGTTCCAGCAAATGTTTGATGAAGTGAATAGGCTGGTGGGGCAGGTGAGGCTTGAGTCACAGGAGGATGCGCGTCGGTTCGAGGAGGCGAGTGCACAGGCGCGCAAGACGGTCTTCACTGCGGACAATATGGTGGAGATTATCCTGCCCCATGTGAAACAGGTGGCACGGACGGAGATAAAGCCCGTCATCAGCATCACAAAAGACAGAATGGTTGATCTCGTTGATGCTAACAAGCGGGAGATATACAGGGCGATGTCGCGAAAGTTGCAGCCGACGGAGACCTCAGTCGAGATTGCGCAAATGTGGATGAAATCACGCGCAGATAAGGGAGGCAGGATCTAATCTCTCAATTCATACTGAAACTATGTGGAGTCATGCATGGCTTGGTGTAACATCCTTTCAATAAAATGAATCTGTCCAGTGCTTTTAAGTGGACTCAGAGTTGATTTGGACTTGATACAGCTAAAATAACTCAGCCTGCAAGATTTGAAGTGCTTGATGCCCGGATGATTGCACATGGGAATATTATTTGTAAGAAGTGTCTTTTTGGGAGATATGATTCAGGGTAACAGGCTAAAAGTACGCCATTTATTATCTATGTCAGTGCTGGTGCAAGGTTGAGGACGTCATGATAGAGAAATACTA
Organism: Albatrellus ellisii; assembly: GCA_003314395.1. Taxonomy (NCBI): domain Eukaryota; kingdom Fungi; phylum Basidiomycota; class Agaricomycetes; order Russulales; family Albatrellaceae; genus Albatrellus; species Albatrellus ellisii. The sequence continues at coordinate 58,932 of QLPN01002624.1, read as the reverse complement.
CGTCAGTGTCGTGGCATTAATGGGGTAGTGGTAACCTGGGTCGTTGCCATCGACCCGCCGGGGGTTCGATTCCCCCTTAATGCAAATGGTATATTACTTTTTTTTCCCTGCATTTGTTGCTGACGTAAGCTGTTATCATCAAATTTGAGAATCCAGAGAAATCCCGTTCTCACTTGTCCTCTACCAACTGGTCCTCCACACGCGCATTAGGACCCTTTACCATTGTCTTCAGAGCGTCGAGCGGATTTCAAAGTTGCAACAACGTTTTCTTCCAGAGTTTTTTTTTTTCCCTCTCTGCATCTCTACCGTCATCCAGCGGCGGGAAGGATCACCAGACAGACGCATCGAGCCTGTCTTCTTAGAATTCCGTCGGATCTGTCAAGCATCCTTGTAATTTTCCCCTGTCTTATTATTTGCCTGTCATGTCACCCGTTGCAGTACACGAATTAGACACTATGTTTTCTACATTGTTCGAGGCGCTGCGGACAGCACCCACCGCCCCAGGTACATCTGATGCTACTTATGCATTGCGCTTTTTCACCTAACCTGCTTTGGTCGAATAGATGCGAAGGCGGCCGCAGATAAGATGGCACGCGAGATCACAAAGCTCGGGCTACACTCAATATCGTGAGCGATGGGCACTATATGCACGTCTCCGTACGCAGGGAATGTTAATCATCAGCATTTTAGCGACGGCAACGTCCTCACCACACTCCACGACTTTGCGACAAACAAGAAGTCCGGGTATGAACGCGAGTCGGCCGCCATGGCGTTCCAGTCGCTCGCGAATGTCCTCGGCCCGCCAAGCGCGCCGATCCTCCTGCCGTCGCTGAACATGCTGTTCGAGCTATACATGGACAAGGGTGACGTCGTCCGGAATGCCGCTGCCAATGCGGCGAAGGCTATACTCAAACTCTTCCCTCCGGAATCTACGCGCATCGTGTTCCGCCAGCTGGAGGGCATCCTGGAGAATGGAAAGTGGCGCACCAAGATCGGCGCGCTGGATGCGATGAGAAGCTTTGTTGCTACGGCGGGGGAGGCGGTTGCTAACGAGCTTGGGGCGACTCTGCCCAAAGTAGAGGCTGCGATGCACGATACCAAAGCCGAGGTGTGTTCATAAAAATATGAGACGTGAGGCCAGGCGTACTGAGCGATATGCTTTCGGGAAGGTCTCATCCGCAGCCATCAAATGTGCCACCAGCCTGTGCACGACCCTTGCCAATGCGGACCTCATACCCCACATACCCGCCCTCGTCAAGTGCATGTCCGATCCTACCTCCGTCCCGGCTTGCATCAAGTCTCTTTCTAATGCCACCTTCGTCGCTGAAGTCACGTCACCGGCCCTCGCGGTCCTTGTTCCCCTCCTGACTCGTGCTCTCAATGATCGTAGCATGGAGGTACAGCGCAGGACAGTAGTTGTCATCGACAATCTCGTCAAGCTCGTGCGCGACCCAAACATCGCAGCCATATACCTGAGCCCGCTCCTTGACGGCGTCGAGAAGATTGCAAATGGCGCCGCCTTCCCTGAAGTAACTATAGTGAAAATTGCATTGCATTGTGAGGCTGAGTGTTTCTGGTCTGTAGGTCCGGGCGTTCGCCGAGGCGTCTCTTGCAACGTTGAAGAAGTCTGGTGCTACCTCGTCTGGGCCTACCCCGCCTCGTAGGGATTTCGTCGGTGGGACCGCAGCCGCGCTCGTAGTCCTGCTCGCTTTGCTTCCTGAAGAGCTGTTAGAGCCAACTGCGAATAAACCACAAAAGCCAGCTGAGCCACTTCTCGCTCACACACTCGACTTTACCGCCGCCCTTACCGCAGACCTTCTTCATGCACGGGCCTTCGGTGATAAAGGTGCTTGGAATCGTTGTCTCGGTGTCTATATCGGTCCTTGGTTGCCGCAAGGTAACGACGGAGCAGCATTCGCCGAGAAAGTCAGAGACCACTTCTATGCCATTGAGAAGGTATGTCTAATAAATAATTTACTGTCTTCAAGAGGGGTACGATGCTTATTATTGAGTCAGGCGAAGCACGCGCCTGCCCAGAACGGCAATGCTGAAGAGGGCGAGCTTTTGTGCGATACAGTATTCTCACTTGCATATGGCGCCCTCTTGCTGTTGTCGCATACTTCGCTTCGGTTGTTCCGCGGCCGTCGCTACGGCATTCTTGGTTCGAATGGATCCGGAAAGTCGACGTTGATGCGCCAGCTTCGCGACGGCAAGGTCGAGAACTTCCCTCCACAAGAGGAGCTGCGCTGCGTCATGGTCGAACACTCCCTTCAAGGCGAGAACACGTCTCTTTCTGTCATCGATTTTGTTACTTCGGGTGGGTTTCGGATTGCTGTGGCTTTTGGTGGCGCGGGGTACTCATGTTATTTTTAGATAAGGTGTTGGCGAACATGCGCCGGGGCAAGATCCAAAAGCAGCTGCGAGAGGTCGGATTCGACGATGCGCGCCAAGCTGAGGTCGTTGGTGGCCTGTCTGGTGGTTGGAAGATGAAACTCGAGCTCGCCAGAGCTATGTTGTATAATGCAGACCTATTGCTGCTAGATGAGGTATGCGCTTCAATGATATTCAAGGCTTATTTGCTTACATCGTTGCTTCCAGCCAACTAATCATGTCCGTCCGCACAATTACGATATCCTGTATTCCTAACTAACACTCAAGGATAGTTAGACCGCGCCTCTGTACGATGGCTAGAGCAATATCTAATTGCCCACAAAAATGTGACCTGTCTCATCATTAGTCACGACTCCAAGTATGTGTTTGTTTTCAAGTCCTGCCTTGCTGTAGCTGAACATTTCATTAGATTTTTGGATACTGTAACGACAGATATAATTCACTATGAGAGCAAGAAGGTGACCCGGCTTTTTGGAGTGCTCTGACACGTAAACCTGAACGACTACCCCAGCTTGTGTATTATCCAGGAAATCTTTCCAGCTTTGTAGAGATCCATCCGGAGGCAAAGTCGTATTATACTCTGGCGGCGACTTCTATCAAATTTGCCTTTCCTCCACCGGGATCTCTCATGGGTGTTCGAAGCAACACCCGTGCTATCCTCAAAATGACCAACTGTACCTTTACGTATCCCGGAAAGTCATCGCCAAGTTTGATCGACGTCAGCTGTGCTCTCTCCTTGTCGAGGTGAGCGTGTCTCGTTTGTCTGGTATCCCTATATTTGCTCATGATTCGTAGTCGTGTTGGGGTTATCGGCCCCAATGGTGCCGGAAAATCTACACTTATCAAGCTCTTGACCGTACGTATCGTGGCTCTAACTAGTGTCAATAAGGCTCATGCCGTGACATCACAGGGAGAGACAGAGCCGCAGCAAGGCACTGTATATAAACATCCTGCACTGCGGATTGGATATGTATCTCAACACGCGACACATCACATAGGTACGTTCTCATTCATTGTAATAAGATCCGGATGGATTTTACTAGCTGATTTACTGATGGGTCGTTTCATTCATCAGAACGTCATCTTGAGAAAACGCCTATTCAATATATTCAATGGCGATTCCAAGATGGTCATGACCGTAGGTGTCGGAGGTGACCTGTTGGTAACATTACCTAAGCTATTTACAGGTGAGATATTGGAGAAAGCGACACGTGTCCTGACGGATGTAGAAAAGGCCCTTTATGAGACTGAATTCGTCGGTAAAAATGGCCAGCGGCGTAAATTGGAGGTAATAATTTACTCCACGATGATGTGTTTCGATGGCTGACGTTAGTGCAATTCAGCTCATCATGGGTCGACAAAAGCTCAAAAAGTCGCTCCAGTATGAGATCAAATGGCGCGGACTAGATCATCGGTTCAACACGTGGATACCTCGGGAAGATTTATTAGCGAAGGGTTTCGGAAAGCTGGTCCATCAATTCGACGACCTAGAATCGTCGAGAGAGGGCGCTGGACAACGGGATACCGCTGCGCATATCGTTCGCAAGCATCTCGAAGACATCGGTTTGGATGGAGATATTGCGCAGTACAATGAGATATCCGGACTCTCGGGAGGTTCGTCGAGAAATGAGATATATCGCATATTCGTCTCACACTGGGAATTGATCCGCAGGTCAGAAGATTAAGCTTGTCATCGCCGCCTGCCTTTGGAACAACCCACAGGTAAGGTTTTACATTTTTAAAGCGAGGCTTCTATGATCGATCCTGGGATTCGCAGATCTGCGTTCTCGACGAGCCAAGTAATTTCTTGGATAGAGAAGCATTGGGTGGCTTAGCCATTGCGATCCGCGATTGGACAGGTGCGGTTGTAAGTATCTTTGGTTGTCGATATCATCGACTTTCTTGTTGAACTCTCAACGATAGGTCATTATATCGCACAATGAGGAGTTTGTCGGCGCACTGTGTGAGTAAACAGTCTTTGATTCGTACATGTCAGGTTACCGATCAAACAATTAGGCTCTGAAATCTGGCAGATTGATGCTGGAAGGATGTCCCACAAGGGTAAAGTCGCAGTTGTTGAAGACGCCCTTGTCAGCGTCAAATCGCCGAAAGGTAGTGGCGCCAACACCCCCGTCCGTTCTCGGACACAGACACCCGCCGCATCAGTTGCTGCAACGCCTGCCGGAAGTGGTGCGGAAGACAAAGGCACTGCAGAGTCTCCTGCACCTATGATCAAGAAAAAGAAGAAGTTGACGAGAAACCAGTTGAAGGCGCAAGAAGAACGGAGAAGGTTGAGAAAGTTGAACTGGCTCACAGTTGGTGGCCCAAGGCCTGAGGATACGGATGAGGATTAACCTTAGATAGATAGATTGTTCTCGTGATGTACAGCTCTACGACCAACCCTGCATCCGAGCTATATGCTGCATGATGTCCTCCAACTGTCGTGAGATGTTTATGGGGCATACTCGAGGCTAACACGCCTCGTAGATATTTACAGAGGGTTAGCACCAACTTTATCTGATATCGTGCCGCGTGCATGCCGTGCGTCCACCGCGACAGCGATCCTGATGATGGCTCAAAATGCCACTCCACAAACCGCCGGATCTAAGAGCTGCCATCTTTGAATCCGGTATCAGGGATGCCTATTCAAGTTGCACATCAAACACGCCACTTACACGTGCTGAAGTTGAGAGAGACACCGCGCAGACTTCGTTCTTGCAAGACATATGTACACCGACAGCTCTTCTGAGTTTGGAACCTCATTCTGCGACACTTCCCAGCGTCTGTCAAAAAGCCATCGAGAGGCCCCTTTTCTTCTTCATTTACCTTGTGAATACTACGCCTTCTTAATATGGAAATGAGTTGTGTCGGAGATCCTCAGTCGCTTCTGTGTTGGGAATATTAGCGCCCCAACCTTGCCTCACGTTATGCATGTCCACGCTTTCTGCACCGATATTCTTCCCCCACTCAAGACCCGCCTGCATTACAGCTGCCCATCATTGGGTCTTCACTGCGTGATCACGACACGAAAGACTGGATCCAGGCATCACGTCAAGTGTCCATTCTGGCTATATTAAAAAGCCTCACTATCGTTTGTGTCTGCGAAAAGTCTGACATTGCGCCACTGACCGTCTGCGTTGGTTGAATTTCAACGTAACCGAAAAAAAAAAATTCACAGCTCAAGAACTATACTGGGTGAAATCAATGCCAACAAGTACAGATTGTCTGTATATTGAAAACCAGTTGTGGTCGCCGGATTCCTGGCAGCGAATTCATTTCCACATGTCACTTGACGTAGCTCATGGAGCGGCCTCAGCGCTCAGACCCCTACAATATCAACACTTCTATATCTTAGAACTTGTCTTCTATCGCCTCGCATCCCGACAGCGAGAGACGAATCAGTCGCGGGGTTGTCTACCACGCTTCAACCATGTGAGAAGCTGAAATCATCTCATGTCGGCGTCTCATCTTTCACTTCACCGACATGAAAAGCGCACTCAATCGTGTCCGGTAAATGGCTTGGAAACCATGGAAGGGGTTACCATGGAAGGGTTGTCATGTATCCAGGACTCGTTGGGCTTATTCCACCGATGTGGCGTCACCCACGGTAATTGCGAGAATGTTGATGGCATGGAACCCTGCGTCCGCTGGGTATCAATATCGGGTTCATCTCTTGTGTTCAGGGTATTTCGGTCAATTGCCTCGGTAAGTTACCGAGCTTTGTTGTTTGTTCCGTTGCACGGTCTCTAAACCCGAATAATACCCGTCATCATCAAATCACCGCAGCATTTGCATTCGTTGGCGCCCTTTATACGTAAGTTGCTAATTGCAGAACAAGGTCTATCATCTATGAAGGGGGAATTGCCTTCGCTGGGCACCGTCTGAGGTCCGGGACAGATTTTCACTCAATACCTCCGCGGGGGCAACATTGGCGTTCACAGGGTCTGCGGCGTGGCCCAACCGTTACTGGGTCATTGGGCCATGATGCTGCACGTCTTCTCGATCGCACGTAAAAGAATCGGACTTCAGTGGGCATTTTTCAAATGCTTCATGGCAGCGAAGTCGTTCTCTCACTCAAAGAACGTCATGGCAATCGCTCCGTAGTCCGGCATTCCATCAGAGCATCACCCGAGTGAGATCAAGGTGGTAGTTTTTTGGGATACTCTCAATTGCCCGATAGATGGTGGTAGACACCTTGATACGGTCTGTCGGTATCTTCCGTTGATTTGATTGAACACGATCAAATCATAAACTCCATCATGATAGATTTCTCTCCTCTCTGTGTCTCTGGTATTTTTTTACCGACACCTTCGGGTCTTGATCCCCTTTCCTCGGTCTTAGGCCTGAGTCCGTCTGACGTCGCAGCTTCTTTACTAATTTTGTAAATCATGGAGAAAATCTCATAATGCTTCTCTTGATATCGTTATATGCGGTACTCATATAATATTTGTAAATACTGCCGTTGCCGTCATGGCCTTGTACTTTGTTCAGTCAACGACCCGTCGGAGGGGCGGACTGAATAGCGCCCTGTGCCTTGATATCGATGAATCGATTCCATCCCCAGGTTATCGTTGACTGTGCCGCATTTAATGTCGTCTACCGTGTTCGAGCCCTCAATATGCCACGACTCATCAAGCTCTTTTTTTTTTACGTCTTATGTACTCCTCGGATTCGAGTGCTATCCTACATGGGTGGAGACCCTTAGGAAGCTGGCCGACTTCCACTTCCACGTCTTCCAAAAGCACATCAAACTGTGAAGAGCAGTTTCCTAGTGGGGCGTGTCCTCGTATCCTAGGTACGCTTCGTGCCTTAAAATGTACTGCGCCAATCCGGGCAAGAAGCAGATTGAAGCAGAGAATCCGGGCGAGATTATTGTGGAATGATCGAAGCAGCATATATGATCGAACAGATATCATAGCAAATATGGAAGGGCGAGTCATGAAAACGCACATAATGGAATAACTGTACAAGGACTATCGATACGAATAGGGTAGGGATCATAGCCATAAGTCTAATGAATGATATAGAACAGATGCAATAAGAAAGAGATGATGTTCGACGAAGTTCCGCGGAGATGTATGATAAGTAGATAAAACAAGCAACGAAATAATAGCATGTAACAGGGCAAGATGCAGAGGATCCTTTTGCATTAGTGCGAAAACGGGAAGAACATACGAGGCGATCTGAAGGACTTTGACGAATAAGACAGAGTGTCAAGCACAAGCAATGCGCGCTTGAACATATACAATAAATGTTTTCTGCGACAATGATTAATATGCACGACTAGCCCATTGCTTGCGGGTCTCCATGTCACGACTCCGACTGCCGGGTGGGGAAGGAGACTGTCCTGCGCGGACGGTACTAGGCGGGGGGGAGCGGGAAGAATACGCGGAACCAGGCGCCCCAGACATCGTAGCTGGGTTGACCATAGACGAAGTCGTACTATAAGCGCCAGAAGGCGGGGATGGCACGGTAGCTGGTGGAGGGTTGGAAGTGGGCTGGGTTGTAGAGGCGCCAGTGGCCGAGCTGGATTGGCGGCCACCTTGGCGCATCGACTGTCTTTTATTTTGGAACCTATCCAAAGGTTGAGCATCTTCACGACTCAACAAAGTGCTGATTGGCGTACCATATTTGCACACTGCGAGCGGACATGTCCAACTTCTTGGCTAGCTCCGCTCTCTCCTCTGTTGACGGAAATGCTGTGCGATTGTATGTTTCGTTGAGGACCTGCAGCTGGTGCGCATCAGCGCGTTTACGTTTCTTCTTGATGGTGGGCTCAACCCCGCGCTCCGTCTGTGACTCGTAGTCAAGAGGTGACATGATGGACGGGCCGCGTGGATATGGAAGAGAAGCGATGTTTCGGGATTGGAGTGTGCGCTCAACGGCAGCGGAGCCCATCTGCATGGCTGCATGAGCACTCGTGACAGCACCATGTGGTACACCTCGAGGAGGGCTATGAGATGTCGCATATGTGGCAGCTTGCATTGACTGATATTGGGGGAATGCCGTCGGATACGTGGCCTGGGGAGAGCGGACGTTACTCGTAGCAGGGATCATTTGGGGATTACCACTGGACTGGGGATAGTACGAGACACTCTGTCCTGGCCATCTCTCGTCTCTGTGAGTCTGTGGAGGAACACTGAGTGGAGGAAGACGAGTCGCGTTTGTCATGGTGGGAGAGGTTCGATGGGGGTACGAGGTATATGTTTGCTGTCCGGAGTACCTGGTGTCTGCCTGCTGCTGGTAGGTTGGGTATGAAGCAGCCTGCTGCTGCTGAACGGGCGTAGAATCTTCAGTGGTCGGTCGGAGTCAGCCCAGTCGAGGACGTCAAGAAGATGAGGAGATCAATGGACTGACAGCTGCTGTAGTGACCATAGCTAGACGCATTTGGGTCATATGAACCTTGAGAGGCTCGCTGCTGAGGGTAATGACCCGCGAAATTTGCGGAAGCTATGTCGGGAGACTTCAAATTTGAGCCCAAGTATGTCGAATGCACATTAAAAAACAAACCTGGGGAATGAGAGGTTGGGAAGGCTAAAGTGAGAGGGGGCAGTATAGTGCGCCTACCCTGTTCCTGCAAAGACGAACCGCTATGAGTCTCCGCACCGGGAGGGCTTTTCCTCTGGAGTCCAAAGGTGGTATCATAATAATAATTGTCCCTGGAGCTGGTCATAGTGTTAAGAGAAGAAGGCGAAGACAGGTAATATTAGCGAGTGGGGAGCGAGCCCCGACGATTAAGTACTGGAAAGACACAAGAAGGACGCGCGTTAAGCGGTGACCAGACCAATTGAGGCGATGCTATGCAATACGAGAGCACCGGGAGCATGGAGAACAGCACTGGCCCACGAGGTAAACTCGTAAGGGCAAGGGTTGGAGATAAATCCAACAGATCGAAAAAATATTCAATCAAGATTTGTGGACAACGCGGTTGTTGGAGTGTGACGAGTTAGGGTGGCTTCGAGACGGCGTCACGGTCGCGGGCCTTCATCAAGGACAGGAAAGGCGTTGTCTATTCGAAGCCAAGGCGGAGATCGAGATCCCAGATCTGTCCGATTTTGCACGAGGTCAAGGCGTTCATGTTGGAATTCATGAATGAACGCTGACATCACTTTCACATCTCCGTAAACCGATCGGTTACAACACACTTCCTTGCAAAAAAAAAAAACAAAAAAAAAAAATTGTCATTTAGGTCCTGGATTTTGGTTCCAACTCAACGTCCGTTCCACTGGAAGATTTTTCTCATTTAGTCCATTTGACACAATTACGAACAAGCTTAAACATCACTTGCTTGGCTGCAGTGTAAGCGTTGCATAATACTTTTCTCGCCTCTTGGTTTCAGGGTTACAAGAATTGACTAAGAATCTTGTCTGTGGCGCATCCCCCCCCGTTGGCGGCGACGCCGCGTCAGTTACCGACCCGCTCAGACGCGCCACCTAACTAGCGCCGCTTTCCCCCTTGCCGTCGTCGTCCTCATCGATGTCGTAGACCCTCGCCTAAATACAATATTGACATGCCTCCCTCTTCCTGGCGTCCCCTTCCTACTCCTCCCACCACCGCCCCTGCAACCTTTACTTATCCCAACGACACCCACTCTCTTTCCAACTCCGTGACCCCTCACCCATCTGCGCAGGGTCTTATTCACAATGATCTGCCTACCTCATTACGTGGAGGAACTCTGCTCCACAAAGGGTTTTACGATCTACTTGCTATGATCCCGACTCCATCGCCCTCGAGGTTACCCTGGGGCGGGAATACGAGTATGGCTGGGCCAAGGTATAAGAACATACCCGCTGTCAACAGTGTTCCCGCGAGTGCCGTTGCGCCGCCCAGCAATACATCGCCTGTCGGCCCACTGTCTCCGAAAAAGGGCAGGAGAATTAGCAAAGATATGGTGTCTAGGCCCACAGGTTTTGTGTACGTATAATCGCAGAAACACTCACGATTCTTGACTTTTTACCTCTCCAATAGACATCTTGTCCACGCATCTGATGCCGATCAAGCTGAGGCGCTCCTCACCCGTTGGGGTCCTGACGGTCTAGGCAAACTGGGAGGTGACGAGTCTCCACGACATCATCCTCATCGGCCTGTTGTCGAGCCTTCATCCCCATCTAGATCCCCTCTGGGCTAATCCCATCAAGAATCATATCCGACAAAATCATCAGGCTCGAGCAATTAATGAAGTCGTTAATGCTCTCAAACCATCTTTCAGCAATGGTCTGGCCTCCCTCCGCGTCGTCAACGGCGTGAGCACTCTCACATCCTCCACTCTTACGACTGCTGCTCGCGAAAATGTCCAGATTTCACCGGTTGACTGTCTGGCCGGACGTCCGGGGAATTCCACCTTCCGGTTGGGTGGAGGTCTAATGGTTCACCCAGAGCATGAACACGAGGTCGATATGGCGCCAAGGAAGTCGGGCCCCGAGTGTCTTCCTCAGCGAAGGCCGATCGTTCCGTCCTTGGCCACCTTAGAGAAAGCCGTTTCGGCACGGATCTTTTTCGAAAACCTGTACTTCCCTATCCTCCGCCACCCACCTTCGCGCGAACAGAGGAAACTAGCAATGGAACAGGATATGTTGAGTCTGGGCTTATCCGAGGCTCGGAAGGAAGAACTCCGAGCCCGATGGCGGCAGAATGAGACTGATTACCTTCGCGACAAGCGACGCAAGGTTGATGTAAGTGCATTTGTTAAACTCAAGACGATCGGACACGGTAAGTCACTCCATGATACGTTAGTCAACCCGTATGTAAATCCGAGCCGATAATCGGCACGTAGGCGCTTTTGGCGTTGTCTCTCTTGTCAAGGAGCGATCAACGGGTCAGCTGTTCGCTATGAAGCAGGTAAATGTTGCTTGTGTACAGGTCCATGGTCATCATATTCGTATGAGGCTTGACCTTTTTTTTTTTTCGTACTGTTTCTTGTCCTGCTCCGATAGTTACGCAAGACGGACATGTTACGTAAAGGGCAAGAAGGTCACGTCAGAGCCGAGCGTGATGTCCTAAAGTCGGCTTCGTTGGTGACCCCACCCGGCGGGGCAGAGTGGATTGTTAGGATGCACTACAGCTTCCAAGATCGTGATAATCTCTATCTGGTGCGTCTTGTCCCCTGCCGCCTATGAGTGTTCCCCAGACGACCTATCCTAGGTACCGATCTTCATTTTGATTTCATTTCGGATAGGTCCTTGAGTACATGGGCGGTGGCGACTTGTTGAACCTGCTGATTGAGCGGGATGTCTTTCCAGAAGACTTCACCCGTTTCTACGCTGCTGAGGTTAGATGTCGGTTCTGCATCGGCCGCTGCAGTTTATATTGAGCGTCTCGCTTCCAGATGGTTCTTGCCATAGAATCCTGTCACAGGCATGGGTTCATACACCGAGATATCAAGCCAGATGTACGTTTGTTGCATTTGTCATGTTCCTGGCCATCGTATTGGCGCGGATTACTCCTGACCCTTGTCCTCGTAGAACTTCTTGTTTGACCCTGAGGGACATATCAAACTCAGTGACTTTGGACTTGCGTAAGTTGAATACTGGACTGAATCATATGGAACTTCTCTTCACATGTTTGTCTTTTTTTATTCAGCACTGATCTCCACTGGGCCCATGACACATCTTGTTCGTTCTCTTGTCCTTGTACTACGATGTTGGCTTGACAACATTGATGAACCTTCCCAGATTATGAGCAACAGAGGCTTCATCTTCTCCAAAAACATGGCATAGACCTCGAAGAGAGTAGTCTTGGCGATCCTTCGCGGACAAAGCGTTTGGATCACAAGGCCGTTGAACTTTTGATGAGAGGTAATGGCAAAGATGGCATCTTTACCTGGCGCGAAAAAAACAGGAGGAAAGTAAGATAGATCTCTCCCCTTCTCTGTATCATAGTGCTCACTTTCACCGTGCATCTGCTATCAGCTCGCTTACTCTGTGTAAGTACGGTCCTTTTATTTTTTGTCCCCGAACGGCTACCGACGTCTTGTCAGCTGCGGCACTAATTCATACAGTAAGCTCTTGCGTGAAGGTGTGGGCTGCGGTTTGTGAGGCTCGCCTGATGTTCCCCCTTTTTTTTTTTTTTTTACATCAGTGTCTCCCGAGGTCATCCGGGGTCAAGGGTACTCATATTCATGTGACTGGTGGAGCCTTGGCGTCATCATGTATGAGTGCTTGTACGGGTGAGTAGCTTTGCCCTGCACCTGTCCACGAACTAACCCTGCGGCTTTCGTCAAGGTTTCCACCTTTTGCCGGCAGTTCGGTAAGGTCTCCTTTGCTAATACTGGTACACCATGACACAACACTGTTTTCTCTCTTCTTTCATACCTGGATCTCGCCCGGTTTTTATTTTTCAACAGCGCCATGTTACACGCCAGAAGATTTTGAATTGGAAGCAATCATTGCGTTTTCCCTCTCGGCCACATGTATCCCACGAAGCCGTCGATCTCATGCAGCAGCTGCTATGCGAGCCTGAAGATCGCATTGGTTCCCAGGTGTCAGGTTCTGTTAGTCGACCCGATTCTATGATCGTTCAGGCTAGACGCAGTGGCTTCGTCTCCTTTGGAGGTTCTGGCAGCGTCGATGGTGCAGATCTGATCAAAGTGAGTGACAGGAGCTAAACTATAGATTAAGAGTCTTCATTGATCCTCTCCCAGGCTCATCGCTGGTTTAGAGGGATCGACTGGACAAGTATACATCGGTATCCCGCTCCCTACAGCCCGGACCTTCATAATCCCGAAGATACCCGACATTTTGATGATGACATACCCGCAGAGGTGCGCCTGCAGCTCCTTCCGCTGCGTTCCTCCCTCAAGTACCCTTCAGCCTCTCGCTCCTGCTAACGGGGCTCCGGCGGATGCGACACGCGATCCACTTCTGCGCAACAAGGTCCACGGCGCAGAGATTCTGAACGTGCGGAAGGCACTCGCGTTTGCAGGCTTCACACACAGGAGCCCTCGTGTGATCAGTTACGTGCGCGCGGACAAAGCATTCAGCCCAGAGCCCGATACATACGGCCTCGACGAACTGTCTGAGCGGGGTCGTTTGACCGCGCGTTTGAGCCGGGATGTGGGTAAGGGACGCGCAATTTCTATGTGAATTTCGATGAGTACGACATGTCACGACTCTATGATATAATGATACGGACCGATGTATGAATAAGAATTTTGCTGTGTAGTTGTTGTTCCCCGCAGGTGCTTTCCCTAGTGGCCCCTCGTGTATCTCCAACAACTCGGCTTTCGAGTAGTGCATTTGATGTATACGTATGAAGGACCGCCATCCGGATTATCCGATTGCGTGTACGATTCGTGATGGCTATGTTTGTTTCTGCAGCAACGTAAAGATGTCGAAGGATAGGAGGGTTGGCACAATTCAAGCTCTCCTGTGTGTGTAGATGGTGTGCACGAAGTCATCCCATGCTCGTCAGGCCGTGACATCCTGTTCTTAGGCGAGCCCCCCACGTTTTCAATTGCAGTGAGGCACTATGACTCGTAGGCTAAATATTTGCAACGAGGGCCATTCATGAAATGCTCGTATATACCTAAGTTGCTAATCCCAAGGCCCCGACGTTCCTTTGAACCGCTAGTCACTTTTGATTTCCAATACGATGCGTTGTAAGTCTCACGGGCCAGCAGCACGAGGAAGACCTTAAATTGTCACTTGCTTTTAATAGGCTGCCAATGGGAGATCCACTCGATGCGGGAGGAAAAGGCTGTCCACTGATAACCAAAGATTTCTCGAAAAGCTATGGGATACGCAACTGAATTGACGCTTCCTGGAAGCTCGCTAACGCCGAGATTCGCATACGTCGCCGTGGCCGCACTGCCCGGGCCAGACAGAGCTGGAACGCCTTCATCATGAGGTCAGGCTGCCCGCATACGCTCGATTGTCATAAACCCCACGGGATCATCAAATAAAGGTATATTGATGATCTATGTGGGCCTTGGTCCTTGGATAATGATCAGCATAGACAGATGTACGCGAGCACCGCGAGGATGCAAGCGGTTTGCAATAATAGACCGTTTCTGGGACTAGTATAGTACTGCTACGAGGGCTACACGTTGAACATTGAATGCCGTCCACCGAGATGATGGTAAGTTCAACACACGTATGGCGCATTACGGCTGTCAGAAAGGCGAACGGAGGTACGTGTGCCTCTGCATGACTTCTAAAATAGTCTAGGCTGTTATTACTAGTTGACATGAAGCAGACAGAATGTAGTTCAGAGTCAATTCGTTGGCTCCGCCCCGTCCTACCTCGCTCAGATTGTGCCAAGCCATTGAACATATTGATAAGAATAAAACCATTAGCAGGTATACAATAAAACGGTCCGATCTCTGTTATCTCGTGAGCGTTGTGAGTTAAAAAAAAATACTAGTGACAGTAGATGCTTCAACAGCAAGAATAGTTTTCTGTTTAGGCTGCGGCTGCAAATGAATGACATGGTGTACGTAGGAAAGGGAAAGGGCCAGTGAGAGAGGGCATGCAAGTCAGAACCGATTCATCGGTAAATTCTTTGGGGCATCTACAAGCCCCCATCGGGGATTGATCATGATCAAATGGAGGAGCTGGATTTGGCCAACGGGAAATCTCACCAATTCCAATTCCTCAGCAGATCAAATTGTTAACCTTGACTCCGAAAATCAAACATGTTGCTTGACTGAGATAGAGTCCGTCCTCAAACGATCTAACCACGTTGTAAGGTTAGGACCCAGGCTTGAAGTCTTTTTCGAGTTAGTCACGGTAAGCTTCTGCCCGGCTAAGATCGTGGTTGGTGGTAGGTTTACCACGAATTAGTATTCTACACAGGTCGGATGGGGTTTCTTGTCTGTTGTCATTTCTTCCAGAATAGTCTCTCAGGTACTCTTCATCTTACTGCTGGCATGACGAAGAATGCATGCGGAGGCGCAAGCGGTCTTCGGGTGCAACCTCGCAGCTGTGCACCATGACGCCAGCGGGGCGGACTCGGAGCTCGATCGAGCGGACAGTCTGTCGTATCGTTCGAGTGCACCTTTCAACGTGACACCACAGCCAACCAGCACGTATCCTCCAGGCTTCCCGCAAGCCGGGAACAATAGCTTCCATGTTGGGATACCTGGATTCCCTGCAGGCATTTCTCGGGGCAGATGTGACGGCAGACACACGGAAAAGCTGCGACTTCGTTTCATTTCACCCTGAAGCGCTCTCGCCCATCCCCATTATCACCAAGCCGTAGCTTTGGCGCAAGTAGGTCGATAGGGACTCCGACCCGGAGGGTCACGGCACCCATGCCGACAGTTCGATACCCTCAGCGAGGAACAATTGGTTTGCGGTAAAAACGATATGCCGCAAAAGCAAGGCTTGTGCTGATCACACATCCAGGCGTCTTAATTACTCCGACTATTGATCGGGTATGCGGATAGCTCGATGTTGTTACAACAACTATCTTCGTGAGGCCTCGCCAGTTGTTCGCCGGACTGTTGCCATTGTCGCCCTGTTTATCACTATTTGGGTTTCCGCAGTTGCTGGGGCTGGCAAAATTTCCTTACGCCAAGCTTTTGGGTGTCAAGCTGGTTGGTGGAGTGCATGACCAAGTGCGGTAGGAATATACAACTCTTTCTGGAAATTAAACTGATATTACTGCTATCTAGGTTGGTGGGGAGCCCTTGTTCTATCGTGCGTTGTTACATGTGCTATTTTGTACACCATATATTTCATTTCGAAGCACTTGTAATTCAGGTTATTTTTACCGGCCGCCGTTCGTGCAGCAGCGACGTGTAGTAGCGGTTGAAAGTCGTTCATTCATCGACGGACCCGAGAATTTACACAAGTCGGCTGAACGGCTTCGCGCCCGCTGTAGAAAAACTTCCGAGCTGATGAGTTTCGCGTGGTCATTCACAGTACAGCTCACATGGAGCCCTCATCTATTCGCGGCAGAAGAGTGCTCCACATGACAGTCGAAAGGCCGTTGTTTCAATCGGAAGGCTGCTCTCCGGAGCTTAATATGTGCGATAGTTATCCTTTTCGAGAATTTTGTATTCGGTGTATCGCGCGGAGTTCCACGAGCGGTCCTATGCAGGTGTGTGCCCTCACCCCTTCAAACCTCCAGACGCCATCTGCTCATGTCATCAATGAACCTAGAGCGCATAGCCGATCAGAAGTTTGCTGTTAAGACATTAACAACATTCTACCATCACTCGAGTGACATACCCGGTGTTCTGGATACTCCTCGCGGCGTAAGGGAACACAACACATTCAGCCCAAGAGAGCCCTTTAAGCGCGCCATCAAGGGAGCGTCCGAACTGTGGCGACCTCCACCATCACAGCTTTGGGAAGTGTGGCATGAGAAATCACAAGAAGGTCTGTGCATGGAGATCGAAGGCCCCAGACACAAGGCTGACAGAACTTCTTGGCTCCGTGCCGCATCCCAAATTCACAGGTGGTCCAGGCGCTTTCGATTCTGAGAACAAGGCCAGCCAGGGTCGTTTGATACATTTCCTCTGCTTATCCTGTTCCTCCCGCTCTCCCCATCCGGATGCCCCCTTAAAGTCCTACTGACGAGTATCCCCATCGCGATTAGCTTGCCTATCGCATGTTATCCTCCTTTAGCGACCGCATGCTGAATTTCTGACAGTTGACAACATTGCGCGCTATGTCCTCACACTAGAAGATTCGGATGCATCCCTCGCCATATTTGACAAAGAAAGCAACGGCGGCTTATCGCGGGAAGGGCTGAAAACGTCATGCATGTGAGATGGTCAAGTAAAGGAATAGCTTGTGATACTGACAGTATGTCAGGTAGTTTCACAGCGAACAATTGATCATTCCATGCGGAACTTGGATAGTGCCGTAGCCCCGCTTGGCAACTTCTTCACGTCGTCGCTGCCATTGTGATTATATCCATAGCGTTGGTAAGATACGAACGCCCAAAAAGCTTGCCAACTATGCGTTTCAGCGGCCGACTAGCTTTCATTCTAGGAAGCGCAATTAGTCTCGGTGGTGACATGCGCGGGGACCTTGATTCTTGGTATGTTTTGAGGCTTGTGTCGCAGAGTACCCAGCGGTCTAACCTTTTGAGGGTCTGAGTTGGTTCATTGGGGTGAGTCTTTCGGACATCCTCACCAGGATTTTCATATTTTTCATCTTCTTTATCCAAAGCCTTTTCGATGTCAGCGACAGAGTCGATTGCGACGAATGCTCTCGCACTTTGTTGGTGAAAGAAATGTGGCTCCTATCCACCGTCCTCATCGACGATAAAGGCGCTGTCATGCAGGTCCGTAATACTGTTGAGTACCAAGGTGCCGTCCAAAGGGACTTCAAACCAACACTGACCGTGATCATTGAGTAGTCCATCCGCAATATGTGGCACAGCTCACAGTTCCGTTCATATCCGGTGCTTCCTCGTCGTCTTATGTTGCCGATTGTTCTCCACTAGACATCTGAACTGTTTACCATGAACATCAGCCATGCGACGACGTTCAAGAAAATCGAATAACGTTCCTCACCTTCGCTAACGGAGAAATTCTCGGCCGCAATTTGGCATCGTGATACTTGGTATGTTGTGACTCTTGGCGAGTGGACCACGACCTTCGTCTGATCTTCCTCGCAGATATCCCAGACCAGGAGAACGAAGATTCTCAAGGCAGATGTCATGTACAGAGATAACTGGCAGCAGGACGATCTACGAGGTATCACTTAACGTATCAGCATACATAAAAATGCTCATGGCTCTCCTGTCCTTCACCGTCATCGTTCTTGAGGCCAAGAAACGACACAAATGGGTCTGCACTAAAAGGTATGCTCGAATGAAGCCCCGATTTTTGGACCGAGTGGGGATCCCATCATCAAGGCAAAACGATATACGTTGGTGTCGTGGGAGAAGATCAAGGAAGAAGAGCGTAGGGCAGGACGGACAAGAATACACGCGTCGACCATCATACCCAGACCCGTGGGGGACGCGAAGTCGTGGGCCGATGCTTCCCCTTGCCCCTTG
This sequence comes from Albatrellus ellisii, assembly GCA_003314395.1. NCBI lineage: Eukaryota > Fungi > Basidiomycota > Agaricomycetes > Russulales > Albatrellaceae > Albatrellus > Albatrellus ellisii. The sequence continues at coordinate 40,587 of QLPN01002624.1, read as the reverse complement.
AGAGTTCTAAAAGCCTGTCTTGCTCTGTCTCAAGCGCTCGTTTTCACGGTTATGAAAAATCAGAGACAGAATCAAATAGTGTCCTACGTATCCGCGGAGGCCAGTACAAGTGCAGTCCCTTTTCAACCATATGAATTTCTTTGCTTGTGAGATGAGTGCCTGATGCGTGGATGACGTACATATTCGTGTATGAACGGCCTCAACGTGCACTGAACGAAGTCGTAGTCCGGCAATATCCGTCTGAGATGCCGAAAGTCATGACTTTTTCAGTCAATATTAGTGGCCCCGAGGGGTTTGAGTCGTGATCCGAGTCAATTATCGCGCGTGATAGATGACTTGCTGCTAAAGTACAACGTTAATATAGCGAATCCGGCAATACATGGTTTCAGGAGTGAGAGAACTCGTCTTAAATTGCAACGATGGTGTTTGAGCCTTAGTACTAGAACACTTATGGTACCTTGACAGGAGGTACTCGATGGTGATGCGATAAAAAGCACTATATAGTTTGACCAGATAATGATTGAAGAAAAGGCTGTACTGTTCGCATCAAACATTCCAACCGCTGGAATGTTGTGCGTTGGGACTTCCCCACCCAGGCTGATTTGGACTCGTCGAGCCCCAGCCAGCGTTCTGACCCGCTCCCCAATCTGATCCAGCGCTACTCCCAGCTCCAGCGCCGGCACCGCCACTCGAGCCCGTGTTTGGACTCGTGGCCCAACCGCCTCCGCCGCCGGCGGTACCGCCGTTCCATTGACGAGAACCCATCGGGTGGGACGAACCAGGAACAGAGGGTTGTGACCAACCATCTATCCGAGGCGCCGCACCATTGATACCATTCGGTTGTGAACTTGGCAGCTGTTCGCCACCGCCAGGAAGAATGTCAAGTTCTGGGCCCGATTTAAGTCCAAGGATAAGGTTGGCAAGTTTTGTCTGTAGTTCGGCAAGGCCCTGTTCAGCATGGGGAGAGATGAGATTCATTTCTGTAAAACAGCGTTGAATCTATATAAACCTTCATGACAACTTCTTGTGGCGTAAGACTACCGTCTGTCTCGACATTGAAGTAGAATCGTTGAGGCTTAGCATTGTAATCAAAAGGCTCGTCGTCTCGGGGTGGCTCTTCTTCCTTGGCATTTTCGCCCAAAGGCCATTCAGTTCGAGAGTCAGTTTCGTACCAGTAAGTCGTGTGCCGGAGCCTGTTATGAGGATCATACTCAAAAGCTACGGCGGAACATGGGGACCACTTCGCATGCTCTTTCGCAACACCCTACATAAGACGCTGTTCAGAATAGTTGCGAGTGTAGAGGACAATGTCTTAGAACAAACCTTTTTTGCTATACATGTCAATTTCAGCTCTTGTCCCTTCCTAATTTTGCAGATCAAGACGGGAGGATGTGTAGGGTCGCCTGATAAGATGCCCTTGATCAATGGACAGACACATAATATAGCTCTAACGCACTTTTGCCAACAGGATGTCCAAAATTTTCAGATCGGTTGCTTGGTTCATCGCTCGGCTCTGGCTCTGAGGGAAAGACTAATGATTCCCAGTTATCCACCACGTCGAGGTGATTACTTGTGATATCCATCTCCTGGTCATTACATGCCACGTTAAGCGTCAACTTGATCGCACAATTATTACAAGCATTGTAGCATGTGCATTCCTGGGGTCAAACAACATCAGGGCAGATATAGAACCACACCAGGGGAAAACCCCACCCTGTTATTCCTGATGGCCTCATCACAGTTTGCGCTCACAAGCGGAATCATGCCTAGTCGATGCGCAATGAATTCATCAGGCAAGACCGTGGTATTGGACTCAATCTCAACCATGTCAATTGCTTGAGGAGCAAAGGTATACTCGATCATTTTCATCAGACAACAGTAGCAACGAGCTCACCTACGGTTGGAATATCCGCCATCATGACTCTCCGTAGAGAGTTTGCAAACCTAGCATGAACACTCGGTAAAACGAATAGCATCTTGGGCTAAACCACATACGCGAGGTCAACATTCTCCAAGACGAAATTGACACTGTCCTTCTTGAGGTCGCGTATTCTGACTATGGGCTCAAGAATGTCATTGGCCTGCATTGTCAGATTCAAGCTTTGGAAGAAGGTGAAGTTTGTGCAGACTCTTTCAATTGTGGCCCGGTCGTGCTCCCTTGAGAGAATAAAGTCACAGTATCACGTGATCGAGACAAATTAACACCTTTCATGTGTGGCTGTGCAAGGGCGGCTATCGGCTACTTACCATCCACAAAGTCCATTGACGCATGTGCAGTGGTTATCATATGGATGAATTGTCTGTGGAATTACAATGCATGCTGTTGATCTCTACTACAAATCTTCATTACTGCTATTATACATTTATGCAAAACCGAAACCTTCTCCCCCTTCGTTGATAGCAAGAAGCAACTGCTGCCGCAACATGTCGTAGGTCGAGTACTGAGGAAGATCAATTTGATTGAAACCTGCATCAATGATCGTCAGTGTCTTTTGACTGTCGAATTCTCGCCAAAGGCACTCACAAGTATGAGCCTGAGGTAAACGATTAGGGTCCCCGTAAGCGCGATGGATAGAGAATCGCTGGATGCCCTGAACACCTTGCAAGTCGCCGAACCCATTCAAAGGTACACGCGACGTGCCCGTTGCGAAGCTGAGGACTTTGGCTCTCTCATCCCGGTTGAACGACTTCAATGCGCGCCACCACCAAACAATGACCGGATCAGAACTCGTATACCCGTTGTATTCAGTTGCCGCTCGCCATTCGTCAACGTCGATGTCCGGCGTTCCAGAGATAAGAAGCTCTAGCTCCTGCTCATTGAACTATACATGTGTGAGTTCACCAGGCCAAGGTTATGATAAAGGCGCTAGCTTACTATTGAGACGAGATCCTTCGGGATGATTTCATAAATGCCTGATAGCAAGTTCTCCAGTTGATCTTTGATGGAAGAGTACAACCGATATTGGGCAGACAATTGTACAAATTCACGTCTGTTCTCCATCGTCACCGGGACTGACTGGCCGTTCTCTTTCAACGGAACAATCTTTGTGATGCCAAACTATTGGAGAGCGTACGTTAGGCGAGGACGCCAAGAAGAAATTTCGTCATACCTCGTCTCCTTCAACACTGAACATGAGATCCAATGGACTCGGATCATTTTCCAGGATCCAACAAAGCGACTTGTAGTATTCCGGATCAATCCATTCAACGTCCCTGTAGTCCACGGGCTTGCCCAAAATTTGTCGATACAAGCTCCTGGCGAAGTACGCATCCAATAGACGACCATCGTAGATAGCCTTCCCAATGACCCGCCCGACAAATTTGAAGAAGGAAAGATGCTCCGGGTTGACCCACGAGGCTTTGTTGGGCTGATAGGTCAGTCTGTCCGCTGCACAGGGCTCGAACAATGCGTTGTTGGGATCGAACATCTGTCGTGCAAGGATCTGGAACCACTCCCGCGTGACACCACCAGCATCGACACCTTCTTCGTCATAAAATCGGACGCTCAGTTTGCCGTACTTGATCTGATCTCCCGTCTTGCGCTGCAAGCTATGGAAACTGTCTTCGAATACCCGTTGGCGACGCACGTTGAGCTGCAATGTTCCGTAGTGTTCCCGCGTATGTGGACGGCGGTGAAGCTGCTGATTGAAGTAGTTCCGCTTGTTGTCGAAATCCAGGACACGAGGGTTGTTGACAAGAAGCGAAAATGAACCGCTCATGAGGGATGGATTGTTGCGGACCATGACATTCAATACTTTTCGATGAGCATCTGTAAAGCTGACAAACAGATCCTCCATCGACTCCCGAGGCGTTGCCGGCGATTTTGGGGACGCAGAAGCACGTAAGGCGCGAGCGGCTCCGGTGGATGTCGTACCCACATATTTGCAAACAACCATCAGCGACTCGATGAGGGGTAATAAAACAGTCGCAATATGCTCGATCTCTGGCCTTTGCTCGATGATAGACAAGCAATCGCCCAAGCGACGCCATAGAGGTGTGAAGCGGAAAGACTCGTAGATGGCTTGAATCTTCTCCGTCTCAGCACCAGTGGGCAAATTGGCTGATGGGGTAGTCGTTGGTTTTGGCGAGTACATGTAATCGATGGTCTTCAGCACACGAAGTAGCTTGGCTTGGTCGGACGAGGGAGACGAGAATTTTGAGGCAACAGAAGACGCAAGGACGTCGCCCTGTGAGCTCTGGAGGGCATTAGCTAACTCGTCAAGATCGTTGTAGAGACTTTGCCAGAACTCCTGAGCCTTGGATCGCAGCTCTTGGGCGATGACCTCCCGCGCGTCAGGGATATAGGACAGATGTTGAATAAGAGAAAGACTGTGATGGAAAGGCTTGGCGCCACATTCGCCGACAGTCAATATATTCACGATCAACCGCAGAACCGCATGAGGTATTTGGGGAGGATTTGCGAGCAGAATCTTCTCTTCCATTGTCTCGCCGGTCAAAGCGCTTTCTCTGGAGGGTTCAGGCAATTGTTGTGAAGCTAAGTATGAGGTATTATGAACAACTGAAACTGTAAAGTGCAAGGGTCAAGTTTGCTAATGCGTACCTGAGCCTGTAACGTCTTGTCGAGGTACTTCGTTGGACACTGTTATTGAAGTATCTGCAGATGGAGCAGTGACCGACGGTGAGGCGGTCTTGATTGCCGGTTCAGTGCCTTTTTTTGGACTATCTTTGAGGCTGGTCAGTGGACGTGTGACAGTGTCCAACAGGCTGACAACGGATTCCAGGATAGACTGTGTCTTCAGAAGTGACTGACGATCAAGGAGGCTCAAAAGCAATACGATGGGATAGTAGGTCTGCGGTGCCTGCTTCTCTTTGCCCTTTCCCTTCTTCGATACAGCCTTGCGAAGACCAAGGGGAAGTTCATGCTCAGTGAGGAAGAAAAGAGATGACAGTTCGTTGGATGTCACTATGAACGTCAGCGCTTCGAGACAACGTTGAGCGATGAGATCCGGGACAATCTCGCTGGGTAACTGGGAGACAGAGAACGAGCCCAGATAATCGGGATTTGTCTTCTGTTTTCCTGCAGCACGAGGAGTCTGAGTCGGACCCTTGGAATTCCGGAAAGTCATTTGAGCGAAGCTGCGGTCAATGGCCGCAAGATCTCCCGTCCCGTCTTGCAAGATGTTGAGCAGGAGATTGAAAAGCTCTGTACGAGTCTTGGCATTCTCGCAGAGGTTGACAAGTACTTTGAAGAAAACGTTCTTCTTCGACATTTGAGGGAAGAACAGCAACCGCACCAGGACAGCAATTCCACTTTTGTCCAATAATTGGATAGCATCACGAGGAGCAGGGGCTTTGCGAGCCGGAGGAGCAGATACGTTGCCTTGAGATCGTTGGTCGGGACGTAAGCCACCGTGACGAGTTGCATTCGAAATGAGTTGCCGCCGAGGCACTCTATCTCGATAGACGCCAGCTTCAGCGATCATATGAGATGGCAATGACTGGATGAATCCATCATCCTGATCCATTAGGACGTCTTGTCGAAGTTGAGGATCGAGACTGGCGATGAAGCTAGCGGGATCGATGTCTACCGCTGCTGCTGCCGTTGCGTTAGGCTGAGAATCGGCTGCACGCTCCTCTGTATTTCGCCGGAAATATTCGACTCGTTCTTGATGGAGAATCTCAGCACGGATCTCAGGAGGTAACGCGTCGAGAAACTCGGAGCTAATCTGAGAATCCGGAGGCCGTTCAATTCTAGCTGCTCTTTGATCACGAACATGCTGATTGAGGACCTCTTCCCGCATGTCGTCCGGCAAAGCCTCCAAGAAGGTCGGGTCAATGCCGGTATCGGTGATGTCGACGGGGCTTCCGTTGATAAGCACAGTGACACGCTCGGGAGCATTCGAAGAACTTGGCTGGCCTGAAACAATGTCTGCTGGACCAGCTTCTGGATCGGTGCCACCACCAGAAACAATCCCTGCAGGATTGGTGATTACCTCTGTCGGAGCAGCTTCAGCCTGTTCTAGAACATTAACGTCTGCTACCGTCATATCAACGTCACCAACGACGGGGACTGCAATGACAGTGCTGGTGCCTTCGGTCGAAACAGGAGTAGCATTTTGGGCCTCGTAAACGGCACGTACTTCTGCATCGCGCTTGTCTGCCTCCTTCGAAGCATCCTCTTCAGCCTTGGCCTCCGCAGCGCGCCGTTCAGCCAGTTCTTCTTCCGCAAGTTTTGCCTCTTTCGCCCTCTTGATAGCAGCTGGAAGCAGTGCAACAATGACGTGATTTCCGAGTTTTGCGAAGCGATCAGGAGCAAACTTTCCGTGCAGTATCTTGACTTCCTCGCCCCACCTTTGCAGAGTCAGGAGGGGATCAAACTCCCGTCCTTCTGGTCGCACGTCTCCAGAACGAGGTGATGCCCTCTCGATGCGAAGTGAAGCAGAAACAGTTGCGGCGCGACGGGGTAAACCACGATCCAGGTTAATGATAGTATCATGAGGGACGTCAAGGCGAATAGCCTCGCCACCGCCACGTCTGCTGATGATATGCTGGAACAATTGGACAGCACCTCCGCCAATGATGTCTTCGATGGCTTGCATGATATCTTGGTGAGTGCCCGTGGCAAAGATGTTTCGCTGTGCACGTCGCGAGCCCCGGGGTTGACCAGAAGGAGTCCGAGCTGCGGCTGTAGAAGTCTCGAGGAGCAACGGGTGCGTTACTGTATCTGAAACCGGCGGAGGATTGTTCCGAGCCCTCCCGAATATATCGAAGTCGTCGTCGGCTGTGGCATCAAGGTCTAGAAGAGTACAAAAAAATGAGAATCTCACACTTACCGTCCATACGATGTCTGCCAGACCGTGACCCACCTAAAATCACACCGGTGTGAGCCTCAAGAAATTCGGGTACACCATCAGCAATGACACCACCATAACCGAAAACATCTTCAGCGGTTGGACCACCATGCATGTCGAGCAATCCCAAGTCAGCACCAATCCTATGAAAGTTGCAGATTAGTCGGCCACACACGTCTTTCGACAACAAAGATTAACGAACTCTTCATCAGACGCCATGCCACCTTCCTCTTCATCACCCTCGCGATGGTAGATTGGGACCTCACCTAGAATGGATGAGCATATGTTGAAAGAGTTGAGTCAATTGTACGAACCAGATATCACGTCATCGTCAGCATCATCTTCAACAACATCAGCTGCGGCAGCAGCGGGTTCAATCTCCTAAAGCAAGGTGAACTCAGCCAAAGCCCCGTCCACAGCAACACGACTTACCCCCCAAACTTGTTCTTCATCTCCTTCGGCATCTTCACCTTCGTCTAGTTCATCGCCTTGATCATCATCGTTTTCCACTAGGTCTTCCTCGTCCTCTTCGTCTTCGTCTTGCCATTCTTCCTCAGATCCAGCGGTCGCGTTCTCGATGTCCTGTTCTTCGTCATCTCCTGTGTGAGACGTGTCCTCGCTACCGGTCTCATCGGCGAATTCCATATCCACGTCCTCGTCCTCATCGTCTTGATCCTCATCCATTTCATCTTCTGCTGCAAGTTGATCATCGATTTCCTGTTGGCATCATCAGGGTGAAATTAATGTCAGCACTTGGACACCTAAACACTTACGCCTCCAAACCTACGTGAACAAATTATAGTGAATACAGTGGTGAGGCTAACAACAAAAGGGTAACATACATTCCAAGCGAAGAATTGCGGTACAAGTCAGGCGTCTCCTCTCGATCTGATGTTTCCTCGTCTTCGGGCTCGTCGTCCTCAGACAAACTGACTTCGTCGACGTCCTCTTTGCCAGCCTCGAAGCCTTTGCTCTTGTCTGATGCTCGGCTCATTTTGATAGCTACTTTCGATCTAAAAATACGATCAGGCTGAAAATGCGACCTCGAGAAGAAGGTGAACGAACAGTAGCTCAAGGGGCTTCAGAATCGCCGCTACCAGACTGCGGACATTAGGATAGTTGAGGTCAACTTCGGACAGGGTATTGGTTAGCGTAGCGACAAAGCTCTTCTCTAGCATAATCTTCGCGATATGTGTGGGTGTCTCCTCCGTCTGTTTACGGACTCCACCATTGACCCGCACAATGAGCAAACGATGACAAAGGTCTGCTAGTGCCAGCAAACGACCATATCGGGCGTCAACAGTATCCGATGGAGCAAGGTCTTTGATGGCACGGCTGACGGCTTCCAGCGTGAACTTGCGGACAGAGACCAGGTCGGCAGATACCTCCTTCATGTCCTGACCAGTACTGGTATCTACGCAGAGCGCGACGACGACGGACATTGCCCAATTGCATAGCATGATACGTTTGCGCGCGTCGGCGCTTGGTTCAGCGTTAATGGTGCCGAAGGTGATAAGATCATTGAGCAAGAACTGGAGAGCTGCAGTCCGGTGTTTCAACCCAGCCTCCTTTGGAACAGACGCTGTGCGTTTCTTCGGGGAAAAAGACAAAAACGCAATCTTGCAAGCATCATAAGAGAAGAGAAGCTCCGCCAGACATTGCATTAAGAAGCCGCAATAGAAGTAGTCAACAGCGGAGGATTCGGAGTCAGAAGCGTCATTCTTCATCTCTTGACCAGTCGGAGAGGCCGACGTAGCGTCGCTTGACTCGCCTGGAATTGCAGGACTTGGCTGTTGAGCATCAACAGTCTGACTCGCAGGCAACTTAACCGTCTTCATCAGCTCGGTTAAGATGAAGTGGACAATGCTTTCCAAATGCTCGGGAGATACGTTAGACAAAGTAGGGGCAGGAGCATCCACCTGCATCGCGGCACTTGGGTCCTTCGTGTCTAGTTGCTTGCCCGCTGACCGTGACTTGTCTTTGAGGAAGATATGATACGTACTTGAGAATGGCCGGTCAAGTTGACAGAGAGATTCTGAGACCTCAATGAAAGCCTTTGGATCGCGCAATGCCATGGCACTGCAATTACGAAGATAGTTGGTGATGTCTAAAGGTCGATTCCGAGGTTGGCCCAAGAAACGAGTGATTTCTTGGTTCATGATGAGGCGAACGGTGGCAGGATCCTCCATGACATGACGAAGAATGATCGTTATATACGATTGACTACCAGAAACTCCTCCGGACGATGACTTCAGCGATTGGAAGAGGAGAGGAACGCCGTTCCGCTTAACGAGCTCCAGTGCCAGGTCATGATCGCGAGTGAGAAGCACCAGCAGCCGTAAGGAGGCGAGTAACTCGTCGCGAGGCAAGCTTCGGACGGCTAGCAGCCTAAAGCAAAAATCGAAGAGTGCTATTCGGGCATGAGGATACATCGGGCCTGCGAAGAGTGGTTCATTGCCATTAATGCTATCCTCGTCCTTTGGCTGCGTGATGGAGCAGGAGTCCTCGCCCATGGTGAGCAAGGCTTCGGTAACAAGAAGAAGAGCGGCAAGCCACTTAGGAAAGGTGAGTTGTTCGTCATCAATGTTAATGGAACTAGATAAAAGCAGGGCAAGGAGGACGTCCATAAAACCCTTCTCGTCACCAGAAAGAACAGTCAGGAATGACGACGGTGCCTCGTTGAGAACTAGAGCGAGCAAGCGGCACCGCACGGCGAGAGCTTGTTCACGAGCGTCACGAGCATATGGCAGGAAGGCCTTGACATCCTCGATGAGAAGACGAATGGACTGTTGTTGATACCCATCTGTCCGTCCTATGAAAGCGTTATGGACATCGAAAACCAACGAGGGGTGTTCGTCGACCAAGCGCAGCGCGAGGCGGCCAATATCCGACTTCATCCCATCTCGAACAGCGTTGAGCTCGCTACGCCATTGTTCCGATGTCTTCGCTTCGTTCTTGGTAGTAATGTCCTTGCCTTCATCTCCCATTGGTGCGGACGAGGCCGGTGCTTCAGATGGATCAACATTTGGTTCTCCCTCAGAAACTTGCGGTGGACTCTCTTCGTTCATTGATTCTTCGTTCTCATCTTCGTCATCGTTGTCATCATCGTCGCCGTGCTCAGGCTCTGGTGGAACGATTTCAGCGGGCGTCGTCACATCTCGATCGGCAGTTTGAAATCGATGGGGTTGCGTGAGTAATAGGTCGGTTGCAGCGCTGACGTTGTTGCGTGAACGCTGAAGTGCACGTTCTGCTGCAGCACGAGCGAAGCCCATGTCGGTCAACTGACGGATGCGGCCCTCATCAGGGGCAGAAGGTCGCAAGAAGCTAGGTCCTCCGACAATCAAAGAAGAGACACCGGGTACTGCCTCGACAGGCGCCACCTGACCCTCCTCACCCTCACCGTTGACAATTTCTAGGATGAGTTGTACAGCAGACCTGATCAAACCGTGAGGTGCGGTTGCTAGCCACGACGCCTCCCAGAGCACACGGACAAACGACAAGATAGCCAGCCTCATCCTGACCAAAAAGTTATGAGGCTCAAAGACGTCGGGATCCCCGTCTTTCTTTTCCCGGGAGAGGAGGATGAATGTCTGACCAGACTCGAAGATGGGTTTGGAAGACACCAATGGCAAAAATAGATGCAGCGCAACCTTGATGCCGCCGAATGCATGTGCAAGTTCCTGAGTAGCAGCATCAGTCCGATCTTCTGGCTTGGTTTGAGAGATTGCGTCAATGGTCTTGACAAAGAAATCGCACACGTTGATAATTGCATCGAGACCGCCCCGACGGAAGAAAGCGTCAAGTAAAACGGTGTACAATGTGTTTTGAGCAGTGCGTTCTAAGTGAGCGGCATGTCAGAAGTATATACCGTCATGAGTACAATAACTTACCATCAACCAAGAGCGTCGTAATCAACCCAAGCATGAAGGTGTAGTATGAAGTCACCGACTGAGACTGGGATTCTTCTGAACGATACATATAAACTGAGATGAGCTCGAGCGAATAACGAGTAACACATACTAAAATCGTTTGGACCAATATGCTTCGACATGACATCTGCAATGATGCCGGCAGACTCGAAAATTTGCTGCTTGTGTGATGAGTCCGGGTTGCGACGGGTCGAAAACAGCTTGACGATGGCTGTAGTAGGAATATTTGAGTCCATTCGATTTCACAACTGAGATTAAAGGCCTGCACGAACCTTGGAAAAAGGGGGACAACGCGCTCGGAATCTGATTCGCCAGGTGTCTCAATGCCCGTGCGTTATCCTCACGTACAGGATCATCACCTGATGCATCTGCTTTCGGCGTAATGGGTGCAACGGAGGAAGACTCGGGCTGCGCGCCATTTGTGACAGTAGAGTCGACATCTTCAAGTGCGATAGAAGAACGGTTTGGAGACCGTAACAAAGGTGTGATCCCTAAACCTGATGGAATATCCGCTCCCTTGGCAGGTAAGCTATTCTTTAGGAGTACGTTCTCCCATACGCAAGCTCGGTGCAATGCCCCAAGATCAGGTATGATATCTGATGACTGGCGACCCATAAGGGTCTGCAAAAGGCTGAAAGCCGGACGTCCATGGGCGTATCCTGCGGTTGCGTAGATGTCCGAGAGCAATGTCACCCGAACATGAAGAGTGACAAGCTTGCGGAAAGTCTCGTTAGCGCTTTCTGCATCTTCAGCTGAGATATGTATGATTCAGTTTCCCACCACTTCAAAGGACGATTGAACACACCGGACTGCTCGAGTAAAGCTAACAACTTTGACTCTGTCGGAAGGGTATCCCAGAAATTGCTCGTCTCCTGCAAGGACATCTTGACAAGTTTGGCCAGATATGTCATAGTATCATTTGACGATGCATCTGACATTGTGCGGATCACCTGAACCAGCGAATCGGATGCTACACTATTGCCGAAATCATAGGGCAAGCAAGGGAGAGCAGTTAACCTTCCTAGGCGCTCCAAACCGTCGTAATTGACGATGAAGTCCTTGCAGTGTGGTATATGTTGGAACAAGCCCTCCAAGAACTGGTGAGAAGATCATGTCAGCATGGCATTGTACGAAGATGCGAGACCGTCCTTACTCTGCAGAGGACGTCAATGAAAGAGATGACGATGTTCTCATGCGACTTGCTTGACGCATCATCATCTAGTATATATTCATTCAAGGTAGGACCCGACACTGGAGGCTGTTCTGTGCCCGAGTCACCGACCTCCATAACAACATCGGCCAAAGACGCTTGCTGGATAGGAGGTGACGGGGGTAGAAGTCTGTACCAAGATTTGATGCTATCCTGGACAACATATGCATTTCCAAGGTCTTCGATTTTGTTCAATGTAGACCTGATAGCCTCAAACACGGAAGTCTTCAAAGAAGGATGATGACGAATCAGTTCATCGACAGAAGTCCCAATGAGGACAGCGTTTTCCTTGTCTTGAAGGACTCTTTGATGGCGCTCGGAGGTGAATATTGAGAAAAAGCCTGGAATGATAGTCGGACGTGCTGCAAGCTGGTCTTGGCCTGCTTGATTGAGACACAGCGCTCCAATCGCGTTCGGAATAGACTGGATGACCTATAAACACATGTTTGCAAGCGCTTCAAAAAACAGGAACTCCACCAGTAGTCCTACCTCGATGACAGGCTCCAGTCCGGATTCGATAGCCCCATAGAAAGCCTCTGGTAAACCAGCCTCCTGGATGATACTGAGCGACGTCGGTTCGTTATGTACAAATGTTGCCATGATATTGATGGCTAACGGCCGCATCGTTAGTTTGAGCGGACTTGGGAACAGCGATGGCACATACCGATAGGCAAAACACTTGGACCGAACAAACTGCGATGCTCAATAATCTTCTTGACTGACTTCAACAAGGACGAGTCCACAAGCCCACGCAAACCTTCAGCTGAACCAGAAGACTGCATCATGCGATGCATGGATCGGAGGACATGCTTTAATACCGCAGCACGTACAACAGGCAGTTGTCCTGTGATATAACAATGTTAAGACACATATAGCGCACATTCAAAGACAGACAAACCGTAAGACTTCGGGACATCCACAGCACGCTCCTGGTCGCTGTATTCCTCAATGTCAAAATCGACTTCAAACTGATAAATGCAACCTATTTGAGAAACAGAAATGGAGGCTAAGACATTGACGCTCACCTCAATCCTCCCAACAAGGACTTCCACGCCACGATTGTTGCAGAACAATTGGAAAGCATTGGCAAAGCTGTACAAAACATTGTCCACTAGCTGCATTGTCTTCGAGACTACTTGGAGTCGGTGTGGAAGCCTATTTTCAATGATCTGAATCAACAGAGGAACGAGACCAGCTCCAACGACCATGTTTCCTCCCGCGGCGTGGGAGGCCAAAAAAGTGACGAACGATAGAAGGGCCTCTACGAAAGAATGCGGCAATGTTGAAGCCGGGTTGCTGACCTCGTTAACGGTCTTGCGCAACAATGCCATGAGGGTCCCATGATTGACCCCTGCATTTACTGCAGCCAACACATCTTGGATTTTGTTTCTATACCGTGCCAAAGCATCCAAGGCTGCGATGGCAACGGTCTGTACTGCAATGGGCACGCCACGGTCCAATGCAAGAAGCTCCGCAATATGAGGAATCATGTCGGGCTCGTAAAGGAAAAGCGATGACATCGCCTGGGGTTCGGTATGGGTGTGAACAAAGATAGCTGTGGCAAGGAGGCGGACGATGACGAGTTTCTCGCGTTCTTCATCACGCCACGGGAAAAGTACTTGTGCTGTACGAATGCGGGTCATGAGCTCAAACTTCTCATCGTCTGGGACCTTACACGTCTCGATGGTGTCTGCGAGAACATCCATTGTAGGTTTGGACTCCAATTCATGACTATCAATGTGAACATTGATGGCCCCGGACACTGGTGTAGCTGAAGCCGCCGCCGCATGAGGCAGTGAGCTCTTACGGACAGGGGTCTGCTGAGTATCCAGACTATCGACATCCATATCTTTCGCCTTATCTTGTGGACGATCGGGTCCATCTGTTTTGTAGAAGCTGAACTGCACTTCCCGAGCTTCGACTGGTAAAACCTCGACTTGTTCCTTGCCACTTGGCGTAACGAGATCAACAAGGCTGATCCCATATTCACGTATATTAGTCCAACGCTTGGCGAGAGACTGCAACCGTGGGGTGGATATGTTCAACGCTCGCGAGACGGCGGGCTGGGCTGAATATTGCTGAGCCGGGCGCAACAGTAGGTTCAGCGAGAGTATAAGGACATCAGTGTCTGAGGTAGACAGCAGGGCGTTGATGCGCTGTTATAGACACATGAGAACATGATCGTGAAATAAAGTGGTTATTAAAGCTCACATCATAGGAACTAAACGTCTTCCTGTTTGTAGAGTTCTCCAACAGCATACGCTCAAACCTCAGGATCTCGCAAACTGTTTTCTTCGTCAAAGGCGTGAAGACATTGACTTGGAGCTTCTCAACATCATAATCCCGAATGACTTCTTCAAGGATAGTGTCGAATTTGTTTAGTACTTTGATCCATGCATTTAAATCGGATCGTGGCCATGTCCAGACATCGACCTGGCTCAAGAACTCATGTAGATCATCATTTGGGGTGTTGTAAAGCTTATTGATGAGTTCCGCAACCTGAGGAAGCTGTGGAAAGTAGGCATTCACTTGAGTGCACAGATGAGGTGCACTGTACCCGACGTCATGCTCACCGGAGGCAGCGCCTTCTTCGATTTGTGAAGGATTTTCATCTTCCACGACAAAGTCGGGGGAAAGAGTCGTCCCTTTTAGCTGCTATATGTTTGGTTATTGGAAAGTGAAGGCGAGATTACAGAAGACAAAGCGAAGTCTGGAAAGGCCAGTGGCACCCGCTGACGCACCAGAAACCGGCCTAGAATAGGAATAGTTTCTCACGATCTCATTTTTCTCACGTTATCCCGACTCCCGACGCATCCAGACGCGGCGGACGCCACACGCACTATCCCATCCGTCTCAGGCGACATTCAAGCAACGCACGGATGGTAAAAAACGGTGTTAGATCCAAGCGCCCTCACGAGGCTGAAAATGACGGAGACGAGCACAACGCCCCAAAGACTATTAAGGTATCTGTTCCTGTCCAATACCTAACCGTTCATGTCTTATACGTCAATCGTAGAAGCCCAGAGTGTCCGCCAAAAAGCGGGCTGCTCATGCATCGGATGAAGAGGAAGAGGTGTCGCTTTCAAAGGTCTCTGGGCCCTCCAACAAGGTTACGAAGGCCGTATGTTTTCATTCAGTCTACGTGCCATAACGCGTCTCAGCACTCAGATAAACCTAAACCAACGCAGGGAGAGGAAGAGGACGATGGAAAAGTGACAGTACATGCAAACACAGACGGCGACAAATACATCGACCTTGGGAAGAAGAAACGGGCGACAGTCCGTAGCTTCAAAGGTGTGGCTGAGAACCATAGGGGATTTACTGTAAACCCCCAGAAAGTGACTCATCATATCCAGGTACTACATACATTGACATTCGCGAATACTACGGGGACGTTGGCGACGAAAAGCCTGGTAAAAAGGGCGTCTCTCTGTCAATTGATCAGGTGAGCTTGTCAGACCGTAGCACACAATGGCACCTTTGAAGAACTTTGATTCCACAGTGGAAAGTTCTAGTGGAGGGAGCAGAAGCAATTGACCTACTCATATCCAAAGCAAGGTAACGGCACGCATCGCTTTCATCTTTCAGTCATCATTGAATTATCCTTCATCTCTTTTGGTCTGGCTTTTGACATTCCGTACTGTACTTTTCTATTATCCATCCAGTATGATAAATACTGAACAAGACTCGGTGGGCTGACTGCATCATGTGAGACCCGCGGCTGCTCTATGTGCGCCTTCGAACCCTCTCCACCAGAAACCCTTCACCCAAGCAATTGTCATGCGAACGTAAGCTTGCATGTCCATCATAGTCTCTACCAAGACGAGGGATCTATATAGCCTTTCATATTTCCTGGACAGAATGATGTTATGAATTTTGCCTGCTCGAACGACTTAAAAGAGCTTACCACCAGCAGGCGAAGTACTCCACCAGAACTCCAGGTGACATTAGCCCTTTCTCCCTCAACTCGTCTATGAGTCTCACTCGGTCGTCCTTCCAGACTGCGCGAGCACAGTACTTTGCCATAATTAAGAAGACGCGAATCTAACGCAAGCAATTTAGATCAGTTGATCAATAGCGAATACAGGGACCAAGTACTTTGGCATGCGTTGTCGCCAAGGCATGGTCGAGACTCCTGCCGACAGTAGACATGAGATTAAACATACGATATAAAGTAGTGGTAAACCTGCCTTGTCAAATCATTAAGTTTAAATACCATGAGCACCCTCCTTGGAACCTTTCTCAGGACATCGAAGACAGACAACAACAATCCTTCCCGCGTAATTACCGCATTCCGGATCGCGTCCATTTCCGCTGCCGTTTGGGGCATCAACTCCAGCACACTCGATGCGCGAGTGAAGGAAGATTCAGTCTCAGTATCATCAGGACTAGCATCCGGAAATTCTGCCATGGTTGCACGCCCTGCGAAAACAGACTGTCAGTTCAGTCTCAACCAATCCCAGCACTTCAGTTACCGGTTAACGCAGCCTCGAATACTGGATACTAAAAACATGCATGAGTCCAAGCTAGAAGATAAACCGACACTCCCCTTACCAGCTCAGGGCCAATGTTTCCCACCAGCTCAGCATACTTGCGGCGATCAGCATTCGTCTTTGAAGAAGCAGGTGCAATCAAAGACAGCCACAGCTTGCTATAATTAATGCGAAGTCGAGAGTCGAGGTCAAAGTAGAGGCCATGATCCAGTAAGACTATCTCGAAATTGTATGGTGACTTCGAGACCGGTGGCTTTGCACGAATCAAAAGATTGCCTGGGTGGTTATTAGAAAGTAATAGGGACGAATGTGAAGTCATCAAGCACCTGGGTGAGGATCCTGCAAGATAAATGGGCATGGATTCAAAAGCGTCACGGATAGAGACTTACACCATGGAACCAGCCGTCAATATACACCATCTGCGAGAAGATCCTGGCCAATTCTAGTGACACCTTATTTCGGTCAATATTGTGTTCTGCAAGGTAGGATAAGTCGTCGACTCGAGCTCCATCAATATACTCCATGATCAAAACCCTCTTCGTAGCAGCGATCACTTCGGGTATATATAGAGAAGTTCTTATGTCCTTGAAATCGTTCGATGATCGCTGGGCGTTTTGCGCTTCGTGTACAAAGTCCATTTCTTTGGGCAGGTTTTCCCGCATCTCTTCACCCAGCCATGTAAATTCGAAATATGGGAACCAATATTTGATCCAACCTGCAAAAACCGTCATCAAGGAAACCAAGGATTCAGCCCATATACGTACCAAGCGTGATTTCTACCATCTCCATGTCGATCTCACAGAACTCTACCAGATGTGGATGTTGCAACTGAAAGCAATCCATCAGGTTCGTTTATTTGTTTATTTGCGACCCGGCGTACCTTGACTGCTACAGGTTTTCCCGACTCACGATGATGTCCGACATGGACCTGGGCGAGACTGGCCACTCCAATAGGTTCGGGATCAAAATCATCAAAGATCTCTGACAATGGCCGGCCCATATCTGACATGAACAGGGCCTTGACGTCTTCATACGGAGTTGGGACGCACTGGTCCTGAAGGGGTCGCATTGTACTTGTCCACTCCGGTGGGAGGACCACCCTATGATTAATCAATTAAAACTCAAAAACGGTCGGTCTGATACGTCTGACAAAAAGGGCTTACAAAGACGCCATATGCTGTCCAAGTTTGATGAAAACACCTAGATGCACATTGAGTTTAGTGAGTCAAGATCCAAAATGATGCAGATGACATTGTACCTCCGTTGGCGAGCAGAGCTTTCAACACTCGTCTTGCGCTTCGAAGATGACATTGTGAATACGCTTCTAGCTGGTCATTCTGAGAAGCATAGGTTTGCGAGAATGTCCGCTTGTAGTCTATTGCTCCCAAGACGGCAGCCTCTGCATATATCAAGGTTACCGTGAGCAATGAATGGTCTGACGCCTTCGGCAAAGATTGATGTCGTGTGAGCACCCACCAGCGACCCGTGAGCACCGCACAACTGCAAGCAAGGAGTGCCGAAAGGGTTGATAGTGCTCGTATGCCGCCCATGTCAGACCAGAGACAACTAAGGTGGCCGTGGAATATACGAGCCATGGCTTCCAGTGAGATTGTTGGTGACCACTGGCTTTCGAGCCATTGGCAATACGAAAACTGACTGAACGAGGGAAACTACGTCCAGATGGATTACTGATAACGGCTAGAGGCAGTGTGGTATGTGTACGTCTATGCCGCAGACCACCACGGACAAAGGCTTGCATATGTGAAAGTGTTGCCGGTGGATCATAGACGCGACCAAGGTAAGTACTGAACGGAAAGCGCCGGACCACACACTAGCACCCACAGGCTATAGCTAATAACCAGTCGAAAAATATTGATGCTCTCTTTATATGCACGGAAAGCTGGATATACTCAGGTTGAACAAAGCCGACGTGATTTTCTGTTTGTTTCTTCCCCATAAAGGGAGGTATGTATTCCAGCAATTCAGGTATAGCCGAATAAGGAGATCGTACACTACATTACAGCTGATGCTGCATGCAACGGCATCATCGTGAGTTCATGCTCAATATGCTAGCGCTTCCACTCTCTCGTTTGCTCATGGACGCAGATATTCGATGGGACGACATAGCATCCTCGGTGTGATGAACGGCTTCGGCATAACTATGAGTAGTCGCTCGTAAGAAAGATGAATAGCTTATAGTGGGTTGTCATCTTACAGAAATTTGTATCGGATGAGGTCACCCTCTAGCTCTTCGTTGCGGAGCCGTTCGTTAACGAGTTCGTTCTGCAACAACTAAGACATGATGCCAAGCATAATAGTTACCACATACCAGGACATTGACGTGCTCCTGGTTTAATTGAGCTAGACTGGCCTCAAGTGCGTTCCTGAAAGCACATCGTGTGAGAAATCTTGGTGAATTTAAGCGAAAATCGAAGACCTACACCTGAGACGACAAGTTGCGGTTGCTATTTCGAAGTGCATCTACCTCGATAGCATGAGCGTCCCGCACACGAATCATCTCGTTATAATCGTGGATGTATGTATCCAACATGAAAGGCGTTATCTTCAGAGCTATTGCATCCTGCACAAATTCGTCAACCCGGTACAACAATTTTGAACCAGTCTCGTCATTTGACAGGGTGTCATTCTTGGCCTGTCGGATGCTAGTGTTTAATAAGATCATCACGAATAAGAGAAGTCACCTACCTTGTAGGTTTCTACTATGTGTGTGTTCAGGAACGCAATGATGTTGTCGAACTTCAGATTCAGTAATATTTCTTCATTTTTCTGTAAGAGCGCAAGACTGAAACCAAAGATTGCCTCGATACCGCTCGCCAGGCAATTGTCAAAGATCCGGAACACTATCTCCAATGGAAATCTAGCCAGATCATCAGTATGAGCCGGTCCCTGTCTATGAACGCTACTTAACTTGTAGCTAAAGAGCGTCAAGAACCACTGGGAGCAAAACATGCTGGACTTGATGCCTCGTCGCAAGAAATGAATGTGCAATACCGGAAACAAATCTTCTATCAGTCTGTCAAACTAGTTGGCACCATGAATGGATGCTCGCCGCTAGACTCGCCGAGAATGTTACCTGAAACTATGAGCAGATTTTTGTTCAGAACATGCAATCGCCCGAGTTGGGAAGACGTACTAGTCGTAATTGAAGTTTAGGCATTTCAGGCAAGAAGTGGCCTCTGAGGTCATATGAATGCATCAATCGAACTAAGAGACAAAAAGCCTCTTCATCCGGCATCTGAAGATAATATATATCATCAGGCTTAGCTTACAGTTATGGTCACTTACATTAAGGAGAAGAACAGCCACCACGAAGGGTAGTCCCTGACAGTATCCTACTTGAGGATCATATCTTCCTAGGTAGGTCAGGCAAGAGCAATGTGATAGCTTATGACGAGGCGCACAGCGAATAAGCCTTGAGGACATTGAAAAGATTTTCTTGGCCAATACCATGCCCATCCGTGAAGAATGCATGATGAGGAAATGTCCTACAACACATCAGTGGCGGAAAGCGATACTGTGTCCGCTTGTCGTACCGGCCAAGATCCTTTGTAATGGCCTTTTCGTGAGGACTAGTTTCCTTCAATAGTCTCAAGTATGTGCTTTCCAACTCTGGGTCTTTGGATGCAGACCTAGTAATGTGTCAGCAATGACGGAGGATGAATCCAGTTTAATGTACATTAGCTGCCACATCATTCCACGGAGACTACTCGGAATGCCTTTCTCAATGGCACGCGCAAGCTTGTCTGCATTCTCAGCAGCGAAAGTCTGGTAGTCTGGCAAGTGCCGACTTAATGAGACAACGATAGATGCCCAATCCTCGGTCACTCTACCTGACATAACGGCACCCCAGAATTCTGCACCAGGCATACATAAACTTGAAAGATGCAGACAAAGATACAGACATACCCCAGTCAATTCCCCCCTGGCCATCATGGTCATAATGCATTCGATCAAATTCTTCTTGTAACCTCTGCTGTCCATCGAGACTATTCCTTTGAGATCTAAAGTCCCCTTCATCCTGACTGCGCTGCAAATCCAGCCTTTGCATGAGGAAAGACACCTGTGTAGACGAACTCCCCGACGCCATAGAAGCAGATTTCTTGTGTCGCGCAAAACTAGCTCGTTTTACTGAGCTTGTCTGACCTATAGCAATGGTAGTACGACGACCATCGTCCGAGAATCTAGGGGGGGTTTCTTCGACTGGAGACTTGACGGCCACCATGCTATCCCGCACATTCAGTGACACATTAGAGAATCGTGAGTCGTCCAGTCCGACCTCGCTCAAGTCGGACTCCACTACAGAATCGCGCGCAAATGACGAGCCATACGCCTTTGGTGTACCTGCTGGCGACAGCAATGCATCAAGGGTAAGAACAGGACGAGATGCCTGAGCGGTCCTTGGCGATGCTGTCGACGGTGGATCAGACCCGTTGGGTGTGGCATCATTTTCCTCTGTCAATGACATTATGATAGGTTATCACAAAATGTTGAACAAAAGAAAGATGAAGATGGTACAAGTCAAGCCAGAGATGTAGATAACTGCAACAGAGCACTCATGAAGCTTCGCCATGTTGGTTTGGAGTCGTCACGCTGTAGCTTGTCCGAGTTTGGTTCATGACAAACTCGGGTATGTCGAACTGATATTAATACAGTAAGTTATGTCCCTGGTGTATCCAGGCTCGATGGCGGAGCACGTAACTTATGTAGACAATAAAGACGTAGTTCCAATACAATGACCAGATTCTATACTACTATATAAACGCTAAATCTCTAAGATAGTGCTGACGATTGTAGACCGACTGACCAAAACCAGCACTAAACAAGAGCAACTCAAACCGACCATGGGCTCGTATTCTTTGAAGCATCTACGAGGAGGGCTATAGAATGCTAATGGCCAGAGTTATATAAGAACGTAGTGCCAGCCGTATCTTGGGTTACGGGTGCAAGTCTGGAGGGTACCCGCTGGGTGACGAAGGATACGGTAGCCCATCAAGAATCAAGACTGGTAAGTTCGCTATTCCTCTATGATAAGTAGAGATAAGCTAGTTTGTTCGATGTCGAGCTTGGTTGGTGGACCAGCTAGGATTGAACGGCTCGGGGGGCTCAGGGATCACTTCAGAGCAGTCAATCAGCTTGGAAGTATCGATAGCCGTAAGACTAGCCATCGTGGCTTAGAAAAGGCCGCCATGTGGGCCTGTTGCTTGGGCATAATATTAGTACACTGGGACTTCCGAGCGTCCACTTTAAGGGACTGTGCCTACTGTCGTTGACCTGATAGAAATAAGCAGCGCGAGAGTCTTATTAAAGCTCAGAGTAGGACTGGAGACGGATTTCATCGTGCAAGGGAGACTAGGTTTCACTCTGGTTGCCCCTCGTGAGATAATTAATGAGCCTCGTCGAGGCAGCGTGGCATTCATCACCAGAAATTCGCCTGAGATAGAACGCACACCACGGAGCTAAGTCTCATCGAAGAGCTGAGAACCAAAAGGCCGAGGGATCGAGTCGAACTGCGTTGCGGGAACAGCGGAGTCCATATGGTTAGCAGTGGCGACCGTGTAGCTGAGGGAGAAAAAGTGAGTCTACTAGTCGAGCGCCTAGTTTATCCTCACTGGCACGAGGCCAGAAGGGCAACGATCTCATCGGTGGCGAATTCAACGTCAGCGAACCACGACAGGATGCTATTAACAGTAATAACAAAGCCTAATCAGTAACAGTCCAGGAACGTCCGAGTCAGACGATAGATGTGCCAAAAGGCTCTGGGACGGCTTGTGCACTGTCGCTATAGGTAGGCAGAACATGAATCGAATCCGTGGCACGCCGGGGCAGTTGCTGACACCGACAGCACCAGAAAACAGGATGCTAACTTGAACACAGTGTCCTGATTTGTCCAGTTGAAACAAATCGCATGAGAACATACAGATCGCCTGCCGTCATGTCGTACTTGGAGGGGAATGTTTCAACGATATAGCCAATACCGTTGTTTGCATGGAACTTAGTCTCAATATCGGAGAAGATACTGATGGAGCCGTCAACACTTCTACTGTTGTCATTGAAGTGACTCGTGCACCTCGCTACACTTACCTCCATCAAACAAGCGCTCCTAGATATCATCGCAGACCGTAAATCGTGCGCGACAAGCGACGTTCGTAGCCGTGTTGACACTATCGGGGACGCGGCAGGTGATGGAAGTAAGAAACTAACGACTCCAGACATTATCTGATGCTATGCTGGGTTAGCGGGACTCACCGTTGGTAGCGCCCACCAAAGCAACGAGAGCTGTGAAAATCCGTCGCAGAGGGGTGAAGAGCTATGTATCCTGACCTATCTGCACCCAAGTCCTCATCCCATTGCCCAGAAAGTCAAGCGTTGAATCGAATATAATCTCTTGCAAGACGCGCAAAAGTTGTGTGGCCGCGCTGTATCTAAGTAGTTCAGGGTAAGTACGACCAACTGGACATGAAGCTCTCCCACTGTCGTCCAATGCTTATTGGTGATGGGAACTATGCTCTACCCATGAGATTGTGGCTGTTACCTAGCAGTCCCGAGCGCAAGGAAACGACATCTGTTTCTCGGCGCGTGTTCCGTGGCTACAGTGGTAGCGGAAGGTCTGTAGAAACACTCGATATTGAGATCTTAGAGACATATCTCGGTTAGAGCGGTCCTAGGAACAAGCAAGATATCTCACAAGCGAAATCCCCGCGCGCTCCCTGCTAGACAGAATGGAAGCTAGGTGACAGAAAGAAGCAAGGATGGAACGATACACACGGTGCGCTCACGAACTTTACCACGACGTTGGCTCCTCAAGTGGGTGTTCAAAGTTCATAGATGATAATCTGCCAGTTAATTGTCAAGCAACGATGTATATTTCCCATCCCTCACCACTGCAGAATGGGTGAGGTTTATTTTATGCATAACGTCAGATGGACTATTCATTAACTCACATAACAAATGTCAATACGCTGATAGAGAATGGGGTCTGACTAAGGTATAGCCCTGGGAGGGCTCGGAACTGCAAGAAGCGGAGAAAATATCACCTGGGTACAACATGCGTCCCATGACCAAGCTTGATCGAGGTCAGATTCAACTCGGACCGGGGATATTTTCCCGTGCCCGGCTTTCTATGCCACGGAACCGCCGCCCACTTTTCTCAATATCATCTGTTGTTAATACTAGTATTCTAGGCTTGAGGGGCGTCTTTTTTCGATGAGAAACTAAAATCGTTGTCGTCCCCTCAAAGTCCATCGTGTAAACGAGCTCACAGGATGGTGCAACAGTCTATCTTGAGTGCACGAAGACTACAGTAATAGCAGCCGTGTATTGTGTTACAGTGCAGCAATCTTGTCAGCATGCTGACTGCAAAGAAGTTTGGACTCTCCTTGAAGGTCAAAGACCTTCTAACAATTGCAAGTTACCTACACCGAGCACGTGCAAAGCGCTGTAACAGCGTGACACGCTGTAGATGTAACACGACATCGTGACAGACAGGCTACCCTCTTCCAGTGATATCCGCTGCTTCAGCACAAGCTCAGATGCTAGCTTCCACGCTCTTTATTCTCTCTCTTCTTACCTGTCCCGCATGGGCACAAGCCGGTAAAAGCTGCAATCCGTCTCATAATGGGCTATCGCCAGGGACTTTTCAATTCACTTCTGATTGCGATGCGACAACATGGTGCAACAACGGTACTTGCCAGCCAAAGAGTTGTAGAAGGGATGAGTTTCCACTTGGCTGGTCTAACGACACACATCTTCCGCCAAGGTGCAAGAGCAACGAGTTCTGTCCTGATGAGGAGTCAGCATGTCAGTCATTGTTACCCGTTGGAAGTAGCTGCCAGTTTGACCGGGATGGTGTGTGAGATCTGTGAAATCGAGCGTACTAGTGTCTATGTGATCTGAAGTCTCTCATTTCAGATGAGTGCGCAGGGCCATCTAATTTCGGTGATCTCAGGGATACCTCTGGTCGCGGTTTGAACGTTAACGGTTCAATCTGCCTCGACTTCGTTTGCCAGTATGTCATCGAAGTGCAATAGTCACCTACATTTGCTCAACTTACGACTTTGGAAGATATGCAAATGTTACCGTCGGGCAAAATTGTGACATCGAAAATACGGGTTATACAGTATATGCGCCTGGCGGTCAGGCGTTTGTTAATATCGTATCTCGGTATATAACACTCTTTTCAGTTTTATCTGCATTCAACGCGTTTGTTATTCAGTGATAACTGTAAAATCGGTCTCTATTGTGACGCAAATCAGAAAGTCTGCTTACAGCAGAAAGCGCTCGGCGTTGGATGCACTGGGGATAAAGAGTGCGTACTTTCTTCGCTTGCACCATCTATGTCCTACTTAGGGGTCTCGTCAGATGTTCGTCATACAACTGCAATCCATCTAGTGTTTGTGGTACCGATCCTGCTGCGCCCCGCCACTTTGGAATATGGGTATATATTCTTTGTGGCGTTGGAATCTTCGGAGGTCAATACCTTTCTTCAGTTTGTGTGGGACGACACCTTCGTATTGATTGACATTTATACAGGCATGTTTGGGACGCTGTTTGCTCTATTCTTCGTCCATGGCCGACAGCGTGACAACGAACGCGAGAAACGTCTCCAGTATTGGCGTGAACAGGTAAGGCATCGGTGATATTTTTGTGTCGTATCTTCTGACGGTCCGCATAGAATGCCTTCCGTCAAAACATTTTGCAAATGCGCGAGACTGCGCGAGGATCCATACTTACGGGCAATTCTCCAAGCCGTCGCAGTACGCTCTTCGGCGTTGGCACTGAGGATTCACAGGCGCCCATGCTTCAGAACGCAGGGAAAGCAAGTGGTTTACGATACTACATGTCCGAAGATGGATCATACGAGAATGTGAGCGACAACACAACAACATACATGCAGGACGGGAAGGGCCATTTTTAAACAAGCGTTCCCTATTTTATCTATGGATTAGATATTTTGGTGCTTGACGTGGCTTGTATATAGCGTTGGATATCTTTACCACACATTTAGCCTGAACTGAAAGACAAAAGTATGACTTTAGAGTTGATCGCGACCCACGCGGCATCAAGCGAGGACTGTGTCCAAATCTGGCAAGTCCACTCCGCTCGTTCCAAGACCTCCTCATTCCTCTTGCCATCTCACATCACTGCCCTGGACTCTGCATATGATGCCCACGTCCTCTACAAGGCGCGCGTCGCCCCAACCACTTCCATCTTTGCCCCCATCGCCGTCAGCGAGCGAAGCGGATCTGGGGCAGCCGTTGGGCGTGCGGTGGGAAGCCCACGAAGAAGGCGAGGATGACGGCGAAGATGACGACGCAACAACGGTAGCGGAGAGCGACCATGCGAGCCAGCAGAAGAGAAAGGAAAAGATGAAGCTTAGCGTTGAGACAAACTACGCAGAAGGGGGCACGGATGAGGCGCTAAGAGATTTAGACGTCGGTGGCACTATACCCACCGCAATCATGCCAGGTTTAGAAACCTATCCTCCTGTAGACGAGCAGGGGGCAGAAACACGGCGCATCGAGGAGGTGGGTATATCCTTCGTCTGCGTACACAATCTGTGCACATGCTCATTTTGTGTACAGAACCTTCAGCGTTGGGAGGTCGCGGAGCGCCAACGGCGGAAGTCCGCACGCGAAGGCGCGTCGCCGCAAGGCCTCTCGCTTGTGGCCGACGTCGCGCGGCGCGCAAGCCTTCTCTGGTCGCGGCAAACTGATCGTGCACACGGTGGCGGCGTTGGCACACACCAAGCGTTGCAGACATCTGAGGACGTTGTGCCGCTCGGTGACATCTCCCCGAGACCCTCAACTCCATCCTACGTTACTCTCTGTCGAGCTACCTCCACGGACAGCAATGATCCCTTCACGACGCCTAACGCCTCAACCTCCTCGCTTTTCGTCAACGCTATCCCACCCTCCAGCGCGGCAGCTGATGATGACGTCGAGGCCGAGCTTGCCGCGTCACTGTCAAAAAGAGCCGCCGACCTGGCAAACTCCGACTCTGGTGGCTCAAATAAAGCGCCACCGCCCGAGCCTCTCGACCTTCCCAAGCCCCGCTCGCCGCCTCCACGCACGCAAACACCTCATGCAAATCGACCGCCGGAGCCTTTGTCGCCTCGCGTGGGTTGCCACGCGCAGCAGGAAGATGATGAGAAACCTGTGCGATGGTGGACAGAGTGGCTTTGTGGCTGTGCTGAAGAAGGCGAGGTCCAGGTTGGTAACCATTGCGTTTCATTCGTTGCGAGTAGCCTATTGACCCTGCTTTGTTCGCAAATAGGCCGGTCGGACAAATCCATTAGAATAATATCATCTTTCGGACGTCCTTGGCTTCCCACACGATCGATTTGTCGCAACTGCTCTATCACTGTCGTTGAATTGTACTCGTTCTATTGCGATATTCCACGTGTTCACTGGACAACGAATCCTATATTTAACTCTGGACATTCTTTTGTGACCAGTACTTGAGTAACTACATGCACACCTCTACTATCTTCCACGCTTAACTATGCTTTCGCTTCGCAGGATCGGTCGTGGTGTTTGGATCACTCGATACGAAGGTCAGGCACCAGGCGGGATGCCGAACGGCTGGGAGCCTCTCTGCAGTACAGTAACATAATTGCATAGTGTGCGCTGTGTGGGCATGGATGTACAACCCGGACAGGCGAGAAGACGGATATACAGGCGTTGGAGATATCTAAATATGTTTATCAGTATATGTATCTATTGCTATATGTGTCTGTCGGTATATATTGGCACGGATTTGTGAAAAGAGAATGAGAAGGCAGATACATTATCGTCAGAGATGCCAAGTCAGGGTGGCTAATAGGGAAGATAAGAAAGGGAATAGATAAGTCGGAAATACATGTATTCTCTGCGATTGCGCAGTGGGGAGGTGTCATATGTCTGAGTCACTTGGCTTTTCGCCAGACCGCTGTCTGGAAAACTCACGGCCTACTCGATTGAGCCGCTGGTATGACATCACTCGCAACGTCGAGCTCTAAGGATGCCATGTCCTCTGAGCCGCCCCTCACGCGGATCGTGTTGGGACTGACGAGCCTTTCCTGTGAGGGCTAAGTTTTCCGAGTGTCAGTTATATACGAGAGTAGCAAGGAACATGATGAGACTCTGTACGCACTACACCTTGTCCCATGGGATTCTTAGGTGTAATTTCGTTACCCCCCATCCCGATATGCATATGTGCAGGGTTCAGCACCTGCGGTTCAGAGACCGGCAGTTTCAGCGAGTGCTGGGAGTCCCCGCGTTCCTTGTCAGAACCACGCTCAATGTCGTCAACGGCGACTTCTTGGACAGAGAGCGTCCTGGACATGGTGCGCGAGTATACCATGCGGCTAGTCGAGAGGAAGGGGATCGATAGACCGTCTGCGTGACTGGTGGGTGCGAACATCAGAGAGAACGGTGGAAGACGTACGGATGATGATCGAGCCGAGGACTACGAATGCGACGATTGGTTGTAATGTAGCAGCCAACAATTGCTGTTGGTCCTGGGAAGGATTCTGTGGTTTCTCAAGGCGCAGGACAACGATGTTGGTTACGAATATTGCTGACACGCCCATCTGACGAATAATTAGTAAAAAAACCACCATTTAAAAATAAAAAGAGCTTGACAGGTCCTAGACTAAAGTATCAGTCGACAAGGTCAATATAATTCGTCGCAATACGCACCAAAGTGGCCACAGAACAAAGCCTGCCGCCAACCCTTAATCTCTGGAACCCACTTATAGAGCAGAAGCAGTGCAGGAATACGACGCAACGGCGTTATTAGAAGCAGTAAAATGATTAGCTTCCAAGGCGAAATACCAAGATCAGGTGTGTTGAATTTGTCAAAAGGCAACCAAGCCCCGATATAAATGAAGGAAGCACAGTTAAGCATGAAGTCTATAACAGAAGGGAACACGTCGTTCTCGGTCTGCAGATTGAAATTGCCATCCCAGGAGATCGCAGAACCTACGCAATATACGTAAAAACGGCTGATATCGCACATTAAAATTCGAGCCACTCACCTGCAGCGAATGCAGCCAATAGATCGTCACTTCCGAGAGTACTCACGACGCCAGCCGTAAATAGTGCTAATGCGACGTATTGGGCCACGAAAGACTCTCGGTTAATGAACTCCTTTGAATGGGAGTATTTCATGAGGTAAGAGAAGGCAAGCCCTATCAGCATAAGGAATGCTTAGGTTGTTTGGTTTTCCGGGGAAAAAGGAGACATACCAAGAACTGCCCCCATAACAATGCCCAGGATGACCTGGTCTGGGATAGCAGGATTTCGATAAATCAGAAAACAAGGACGATAGGAAAAACCTACATAACCAGCCAATAAGAAACCATTTACGAATAGCTGTCGCACGAGAGGCTTCCGTCATAAGGTAGATGGAAATACTCAAGAAAGGATATGCCAATCCATCATTAGCCGCCGACTCGGCTGCGAGGAGGTGCCGGATATCTTCAGGCACATTCTCGGTAGCATACTTGCCACCTGCATGGCATACTACATGAGCCAGAGACAAGTCGAACACGAGTGCATCATACAGACCGATGATAGCAGCGGAGATGATGGGGTCGGTCGGGGTCAGGCACGCGGATATTGCCAGTCCTGAGATGTAGCTTAGCTTGGGAAATAACTCATGAATAAATACTGCATGGTATTTAGCGCTCGGAAAAGTTGGATTATCGCCGGACACGCACGTGCGCAGATCAACCATCCTAAAGCCATGGTTGGAACAACCATAACGAGCAACCCTTTGACATGCTTCGCGAGATAGGACTGAGGTAGTTCAACACCAATTGCGAAAAGGCCGATGGCAAGGACGACACGCATGACTTCTAGAGTGAGTTTATTGGTATTCTCCGTCCAAGAGCGTGGATCCAGAATATTTGCGCAGTATGGTCCCACGAGGATACCGAAGGCCGTGCTAAGGACGACTTCATTTATGCAGAGCTTTACCATGGCCAATATCAGTCATTTCCCGGATCCGTTACATAAATAAGGCCGACCTTTTCCTTAACCAAGAGAGATACCGTGCTGAACTGTAAAATAAGATGTCACCTTACTGATGACTACGGCACGGAATGACAACGGCGGGCCACATAATATGAGTGGGGACGGAGGAAGCTGCTGGAGAACTTACGGCGACAATGAAACCTCCAAGTAATATGTATGCAAAACCAGTCGACGATACCTGTAAGACGAGTGGGTATAAGTGTAGAAAAGACATAGAAGAGTGAAACACAGACTTGCAGCAAATCAAGTGACATTGCTCCGTCCTCGTTGCTCGTTGAACAAGAATGCCTTCAGGCCAGGACGGAGTGTCGAAGTAGTACGGAAGACACAGGAACTTGGTTCGGGAGAGCCTGTATATGAGCACCGCTGAAGTTACGTCCCGGAAGTGATATTATTGTTCTCAGACGTATACGAGAGGACGCAAAGAGAAACGTAGTAGGGTCTTCGGGCAGCGTCAGGCTTATAATTAGCGGTCCACGCACATCTATTCGCTTCAAGTTATCCCCACAGGCGATGGGAGCACGCCGAAACAGTGTGCTTCCTGAACCTCGTCGTCTGTTATCACGCCTACCTGTCAGCGTGCAGTTGATCAACACATTCTTCTCAGATCATAGGGCATGACCCGCCGACCCCCGCAGCTCACCGCATGCTAGGAGCGCATCCTGAAGGTTAGTAAATACAGGCGCGTATGCACTCGCAATGCATTGGACGCACAATCAATAACAGTATAGTCGAGCCTAGTTTTCATTAGCAAAAGTGGTAATTCCCTGATCCCCAATACCACAGGCGCGGCTGATCCACATGTTCCTCTCGTAACTTGACCTGGGAGGTGGTCCGCCCACCCCTACAACTCACCACAGGCTGAGAGCGCACCGGTGAGGCTAGTACAGTCGCACACGCACTCGCAACGCATGAAGCGCACGCAATAGAGTACGCGTAGTCGAGCCAGGTTTTCAAAAGTGGCAATTCCTTGATCCCTGCACTTACTTGTAGTCGCTAATTGTGACTCCAGGTTCTCCATCTTTGGCAATAGTTTACGTCATACCTTCATTCTTTACATTACCATGATACCCACGCTCATCTTCCATAGCTTCCCTCTGCCCTTATTCGAGTCCTTCAGCGATAGAAGCAGTGAACAACCCGTTCTATTCACCTGCTTTCCTTTTCTCCACTGAATCGGGGCTACAAACGTCGTCTTTGATCACGATCCTCAGCGTGTTTGCATTCTCCACCGACCTGTGGCTGTGAAGCATGCTACTGTCAAGCAAAAGCCAATCAGTCCAACCCCATGTCCAGCCTCGGAGAGGGCGATAACGATGTTGGGCATGTGCACGCTGCCGCCCCGTCATCCTGGCACCGCTGCCACCCACGCACTGTGCCAACACCCTTTAGCCCCGAGTGCTGCTGTCATCGAAGCCGCACTTACACGATAACTATGATATAAGCACTGCGCGCGCTCATTTCGTGGTTATCATAAGCATTCTATTTGGAACTAGCTCGCACGTTGTATCTCTGCCATTCACTGTCGTCCCACAGGGTGGCTGAGGGCGCGATCCCCGCGCGCGCGGCTTTCCTGAATTTGACCTTCTGATTGTTATATCCTCACTGGCAGCGTGTCACGATTTTTCTTCTTTCTTACTTACATTTACCAGGCTACTGCGCCGCAGCAGTTCTTTTACTTACAAACCACTGCGCAGTATTGCTGGAACATTCTCTACATCATGATGCGGCTTGTTCTATTACCGTAACAGAATATTCTTTGACTTACAGTTGTACTATATAAGGAGCCCAGTACAGTACAAGATCTCTAGCTTAGTCTCTTGTACTTCCTGGTGTGCAATCCCTGCTTATCTGATCTCTCTGTTGTGTTCTCAGTATGTGTGTTATGCCCTGAGCCTCTTATCTGACCTAGTATGCTCATAGCTGGTTGCCCTGCCACACTAGTCTGTAACATTAGACTAAGCTACCTTTCCTCACTGTGTAGCTGACACTGTGGCTCCCCCAATCCCCACCACCCTTCACTCAAGAGTTCCAATTTTCCAGCTGACAAAATGCCATTATCTTCAGAGGACACACTCTCAAGTATCAAGGACGACAAAAGTGGAGAGTAGTAAACACAAATTATTATATTGACGCCTCCAGCCTTGACAAAGAACCACCCTCTGAAGAGCTATACATCTTCACCCAAGACTTCCCAGGTGCTGATATCCATGAAGCCGAGTTGCTGACTCATCTCACCAGACCCCCAGTCACTCTGATTTTGCTTGTCCCTCCAGTCACTCCATTTTTCCCACACATTCCTGTCATACCCCTGATCACCCCAGTTACAATGTCCACCACAAAGTCCTCCTTCAAACCCACCAAACTGGAAATCTACAATGGTGATAAAGTGAAATATTGTGCCTTCATCAATTCTTGCACCCTTTACATTGAAGGGATAGACCTAACAGATGAATGCAAACAAATCATGTGTGTTCTATCCTTTATGCAGAAGGGGATCACACTTGCTTGGTGTGATTGTTACATTGAAGATACCTACCACAGTGGATGCCCCATCTTTGCTGAATTCAGTAAGGAACTTGACTTGGCATTCAAGGATGCCCAGCACAAGGTACACATGACAGCAGAACTGCAACAATTCAAACAGAAAACCTTCTCAGCTGATGCTTACACCATGTGATTTTGGATCTTAGTGGCCCATGCCAAAATCAAAGATGACACCACACTCTGTGCCTTCTATCGACTAATGCTTAATAAAAATATTTCAGACCATGTTTATATGATGGCTGACATGCCAATGACTTTTGATAAGTGGGCAAAAATGGCATCTCAATTCGATGTGCAGATATGTATGCAGCATATGTATTCTGCCACCTCTGTAACTGCCTTCTCTGGACCCCACACTACCTGAGACCCTGATGCAATGGATGTTGATCGCATAACCATGTTGCGTATCACAAAGCTCACAGCCAATGAGCAGAAACATCTTCTCGACTCCAGTGGCTGCTTTGCCTGCCAAAAACCCGGTCACATGGCATGTGACTGCCCTAACAAGGCAGCACAAACTGTGTCACCTGTGCTGTCATGCCCTGGTTGGAAAGGACCATGCACCTGTTGAAACTCCACTGTACATTGACTAATGTATCTCCTACCTATTCTTTTCATTTGGCATTCCCTCCAGTCACTTCTTATACATATTTACATACATATGACACTTCCTTCACACCACCACAACACTTCCACTTCTATTCACATCCCCACACCACACATACTCTGGACAACACACATCCCCTACATACATGGACATCCTTGTACTTTAGGATTACATCTCCACTTCAACCTTACTTTCCTCTACTATATAAGATGCATGCTCTACTACATATTTCCTCAGTTGTCATCTTCAGACAACTGAGTGAGTACCTCCACCTCCTGCATCTCGTACCCCTTTTCACCACTCCTGCAGCTCTCTCTCTACATCGTGGTATCTCCTTACTGTCCACACCTCTCCTACATTGCTGCAGGTCAGTATCCCTGCTTAGTTGTCATCTTCAGACAACTGACTCTCTCTCTACATTGTGGTATCTCCTTACTGTCCATGCCTCTCCTATGTCACTGCAGTAATGCTACTCTTGGTTCTCCTATGTGTGAGCGCAGGTTTGGGCAGGCTAAGAGAACTACGATGACAAGGAAGACATTGAATGATGATTGGATAGTATCTGCAGCGGTAGAGTATGCATGGACACAGCAAGTGCCATACGTGGTAAGTGGAGAGCTGCAGGGACGGAGTATGAGAGTGGATGAAGATGGAATAAGTTGAGTACTTACTCAGACATGTGGAAAGACGTCTGAGTAATTGTGATATAGTTGTCCGTCTTATATAGTGTGGAGTGGGTAGAGTTGAAGTGGAGTAGATAAGTAAAGTACAACAGCTACCTAAAGTGGGAGGGATGTGTGTCGTCCCGGAAATGTAAGTGGAGTGAGAGTTGCTCGGCTTTGTGAGAAGTCCGAGGAGTGTGAGCATGAGTGTAGTACGTGTGGGTGATGTGGTAGAGGCAAACGGAATGTATGTGAATACGTATTGTGCGTGAATATGTATTGTGCGTCAACACCATGCTGGGAGTACCTCTATATGTTTCTCTTGCTCATAGTTGTCTGCCATAGCCTGCACAAACAGCACCTGGTGCATTGATGAAGAAGTGATGCCTAGCATCTTGGAACCCCCCACCTATATCTGCAAAGCTGTGCATGCACCTTCTGTCCAAATCGAAGAAGTCCCATTGGATGATGATGGACCAGTCATGGACACCACATCTGTCTGCATGCACATCCAGCATTTATTAGCACAATTACCTGTCAATGAGTGGTCTGTTTGTACTGAGTCACTTATGGAGGATTTTTAAAGAGGTCTATATCTACTGTGTGGTATCAGACCTTTATTTCCAAATTCTGTAAAACTAGTGAAACTGCTAAAAATACTGAAAACAGCTTCTATTTGCCAGTTACACTACAAACAGAAAATCACAGAACCCAAATACCAGCACTAATTGACAGTGGAGCAACCTCCAATATCATTAGTCAGAAAACAGCAAGAAAAGCCAAACTACCTATCCATACACTTTCAAAACCAATCCTCATGAGGAATGCTGATAATACAAATAACAAATTTGGTATGATTCATCAATATGTTAAATGTATTCTCAAAATTGGCAAACACACTGAATTATTAAAAGCATTCATTGCTGACATTGGTACAGATCAGATGCTTTTAGGACATCCCTGGATAAAACAAAATAACCCTACAATTGATTGGAAAAGGAATACTGTTTCTTTTCCCCATGAATATATCAAATGTACCTCTCAATCTACAGATCTAGCTGCAGCCAACCAGACAAATCAACAAGATCTTGATAGTCAACTACCACCTGAATATGCTCAATTTTGAGATGTATTTGAAGAGAATGCCTCCAAATCTCTTCCAAATAGAAGCAAATGGGATCATGCAATCGACCTCCTCCCAAATGCTCCTACAGAACAGAATTGTAAGGTCTATCCTCTTAATCCTATTGAACAGGAACATCTAGATGAATTCTTGGATGATATGATGCAATGGGGTTATATTCATCCTTCTCAATCACCATTCACATCCCCTTTCTTTTTTGTCAAGAAAAAGGATAGGAAATCATGACCAGTACAAGATTATCACCATCTTAATGCAATTACAACTCATAATCAATACCCCTTACCACTGATCTCTGATATCATAGATAAATAATGTCATCCCAAATACTTCACCAAGTTTGACATACATATTGAAATATGGGCAAGGTGGCAAACAGGAGATTGATCATTAAGGTGTAGAGATAGGGTTGTGAGCCCAGGTGAAGATAAATGAGCCACAAGGACAACAGTCCAGAGACCTAGAGAGCTAGAGACATAGCTGTAAGATAGAGAAGATGTGTACCAGAGGGTAGAGGGTACACAGAAGACAGAGAGAGCTCAGCACATGCAGAAGTGCTGAGGTAAGACAAAGACAAAGTGAAGATATAGTAAGAGCTAGATAGAGTTTAAGAGGAGCTCAAAGCATAAAGAGAAAAGAAATACCAATAAGATGAGATAGAGATAAGTATACTTAATAAGTAAACAGTGTGATCAGCATCACAAGGTAGTGAAAAACCAACAATACACTGGGGATATAATAATGTAAGAATCAAAGATGGTGATGAATGGAAAGCAGCCTTTAAAACAAATTGAGGATTGTTTGAACCCTTGGTCATGTTTTTTGGACTTACAAACTTACTAGCTACATTCCAAAACATGATGAATGACATCTTTGCTGATCTCATTAAAATGGGTCAAGTATTCATTTACATGGATGATATTTTGATTGCTACTCTTGATCTAGAAGAACATCACTGACTCGTGACAGAAGTCTTGACAAGATTGCAGAAGCACCATTTATTCCTGAAGCCTTCTAAATGTGAATTTCACAAGGAAGAAGTGGAATATTTGGGCATATGTATCAAGGCTAATATGGTCATGATGGACCTGATGAAATTGCATGGTATTGCAGAATGGCCAATCCCATGCAACCTCAAGGAAGTCTGAGGTTTCCTAGGGTTTGGAAGTTTCTATCATCATTTTATCTGTCACTTCTCTCATCTAGCCCAACCACTAAACAATCTGACCAAAAAGGATAACCCCTGGCATTGGAACACATTGGAACAAGATACATTTGAAAAACTGAAACAATGTTTTACTTCTGCACTGGTTTTAACCCAACCTGATATTACCCAGCCCTTCAGATTAGAATGCGATGCATCACAATTTGCTCATGGAGCTGTACTATCTCAAAAGGGGGATGATCAACAATGGCATCCAATTGTGTTCCTTTCAAAATCATTCAACAAAGCAGAACAAAATTACGATATCTATGACCAGGAACTGCTCTCAATCATCAGAGCATTAGAAGAATGGTGTCACTTCCTAGAAGGGTCACCCCATGTGATTGAAATTCTTTCTGATCATAAGAATCTGGAAATATTCAAGGATGCTCATAAACTCTCCAAGCAACAGGCTTGTTGGGCTTTGTTCCTAACCTGTTTCCATTTCATTATCACTCATGTCATGGGAACCCAAATGGGAAAGTCTGATCTTCTATCCAGATGACCTGATCATGATAAGGGAGAACAAGATAACACAGATCATGTGCTACTCCCTTCCATTCTTTTTGCAAAAGCTGTGACTATTCTATTTGATGATGAAATGTTGATATCACAAATCCATCAAGCACAAAGTTTAGATAATGAAGTATCCCTTGTTATCTGAACTCTCCAAGCACCAAAAACTAGTCCTCTTTTCTATTCTTCCTGTTTCTACATTCCCCCTAACTTACCTCTCAAGCAATCCCTTCTGTGATGTCTTCATGATCTCCCATCTGTGGGCCACCTGGGATGTTTCCAAACTTATGACCTTGTTCAACAATCATTCTGGTGGCCTGGGATGCACAAATTTGTTTTTGATTATGTTTCAGGATGTTCAACTTGCCAATTGACAAAAAATCTGACCCACAGGCCCCACACTACACCACAAACAAACAATCCAATTCCAAATGCTCACCCTTTTTCTACAGTTACCATGGATTTTATTGTTGCATTACCTGTTTCAAGTGGTTATGACACTATTGCCATGTTTGTCAATCATGATGTTACTAAAGCCATGGTTTTAGCCCCTTGTTCCAGTTCTATCACTGTGGAACAAACCACTATCCTATATGCAGAACATGTATGGAAATGATTTGGTCTGCCAAAGAAAATCATCTCTAATCATGGACCACAGTTTGCTTCTAAATTGACCCATGCTCTAACTCATACTCTTCACATCTCCCAGAGCATGTTAACTGCCTATCATCCTCAGACTGATGGGCAGACAGAACGTTATAACCAGGAACTAGAACAATACCTCCACACCTTCTGTAACACACATCAAGATGACTGGTCCTCTTATCTCCCAATTGCTGAATTTGCTCATAACTCTCACTGTCACTCTTGTATGTTACAAACCCCATTTTTCTCCCTTATGGGATACCATCCTTCTGCTGGTCCTTCCATTCCCTCCCCTATCTCTGTTCCCTCTGTTTCTGATCATATTGCTGCCTTACTTACACCATGCCATGATATCCACACCACACTCACATGTACCCCACTTGTTTCTCCTGTTTCTCCCTATTGATCTGGTGATAAAGTTTGGTTAGATGCCACCAACTTTTCCACTTCTCACCCATCTCACAAACTTGCTGTGAGGCCGACGCTTTGTTGAAGCCGAACAACTGAAGAAAGCTAAACAAAGGACAATTGTGCTTCAACTAGCGGATATCCCAGATATATTAGCATATAGTAAGAGAGAGGAGAAAATGGTACTGTACCTAGCGGATATCCCAGATGATCAGAACTGGGGAATAAACCGCTAGGAGTCGTATGTATATATAGTATCCTGAAGTGTGCACAGACCATGCAGTACAGTATAGGGCCGGAGAATGAGAAAGTACAGTAGTGATGTCA
Source organism: Albatrellus ellisii (assembly GCA_003314395.1). Classification (NCBI taxonomy): domain Eukaryota; kingdom Fungi; phylum Basidiomycota; class Agaricomycetes; order Russulales; family Albatrellaceae; genus Albatrellus; species Albatrellus ellisii. The sequence continues at coordinate 3,049 of QLPN01002624.1, read as the reverse complement.
TATCTAATAATAGAGGGGATGTGTCAGTGCTGACTGAGGCTCCGCAGCAACTGTGGGAGTGATTGGTGATATTCTGCAGCAGGTGTGAGAAGGATTGGTGAGCATGCGCAGTAAGTGTGAGAGAAAGAGTCATAGTTAAAGATAGAATGGGCCAATCGGAGATCGGACGACACACGCATCATCGACCGATAAAGACGAAGAAAAAGAGTACATGACCGTGAGAATCGCTTCAATAGATCAGGAGCGATTGTAAGATCTATGATGATAGAGACATAAGAAAATAGAGGAAAATGAAGAGAAAAATAGGGAAAATAATAGCGGCCTGACAAATACCCCCTTCTTAAGGCGAGACGTCTTGATGAGCAAAGAATGGAGATGAGCATGCATGGCAAATATCTTCTTCTTCACCTTCCATAGATTTGAAGGGGATGCCAGCAAAGAGTGATGGAGAGAGAGGGATGATGGAGGAAGACTTGGGTAATTCTTTTAAGTCTTCGTATGATTTGGGAGTAATAACTCCATCATCGTCTTCATCCATGATATCATCTTCATCGTCAATAATACCAAAAGGTACTTCCTCATATCCTTCATCAAGAATTGGTGGAGAGGGTGTAGGTGTTCCTTCATGAAGTCATTGAGCATAATGAGGTTGAGCCATCATCTCAGGTGAATATTCCATCTGGTAAAGGGAATAAATGGCTACCGAATGTATTGCTTGAGGATTTTCTTTATGGTACCTCTTGAGCATATCAGGAACATCTTCCATCAATACTGAAGCAGGTTCCCAAGAATTCTCCTCTGCAGGGTAGTCCTTCCATTTGACCAGATATTGAACCTTACCATGAGAGAGACGACTATTGAGAATTTCTTCGACTTCATATTCTTCAACACCATTTTTGATGATAGGAGGAGGGGGAGGACGAATTTCTCATTCAATGATGACATCTTTGACAAAAGGACAAAGTTTGACAACATGAAAAACTGGATGAATTTTCATCGTCTTCGGTAATTTGAGACGATATGCATTATTTGAAAGTACTTTGAGTATTTCATAAGGTCCAAGATGTTTGTGATCCAATTTCTTCATTGGTCTGCCCATGTCAATATTGGTGGCTTTGAGCCAAACTTTATCTCCAATGGTATAGACGGGAGTTTTGCCTCTATGTTCATCATAAAACTTCTTCATATCATCTGCTGCCTTCTTCAATGATACCTCTGCTTCTTCTCTAATGCGTTTGAGTCCCGCTATAAACTTGTCCACTGAATCGATCTTGGTAGATGTACAAGGTTCATGACCCATTCGTGGATCTTGTCTGTAATTCAGCATGAATGGAGAATATTTTGTTGCTGAATGGACATGATTGTTGTAAGCGAATTCTGCCATGGGTAACCAGCTTGCCCAATCATTTTGTTGATGGTTTATGAAGATGCGGAAATATTGTTTGATTTCTTGATTTATCCGCTCTGTTTGTCCATCTGTTTGAGGATGATAAGCTGTAGATGTAGCTGTTTGAATCCCCAGTAAACAATTTAATTCGCGCATGACTTGTGATGCAAATTGAGGTCCTCTGTCTGATAATACTTTTTCTGGAAGACCATGATGTTTCCAAACATGATCTCTCATAAGATGTGCCACTCCTTCTGCTGTAATTGTCTCCGTGGTGGGAATAGCATGAATCATCTTGGTAAAACGATCCATGACCATGAGAATGGAGTCGTTGCCTTGGCTTTCAGGCAATTTGACAATAAGATCTGTAGAAATGATCTGCCAAGGACGTGAAGGAATTTCATTAGGTGTTAACTCTCCTTGTGGTTTTGTAGGGAAAGTTTTCGTCCTTTGGCATAAGTCGCATCTTTTGACATATTTCTCCACATATGATGCCATATTTGGGAACCAGAAATGTCTGCGAACCATTTCTAAGGTTTTCTTGTAACCTGGATGTCCTGCTAGAGGTGAATCGTGGCAGGTCTTCATCAGTTCGGCATACATTGTTTCTGGGACATAGAGTTTCCCATCATAAAAGAGTGTCTTCTTTTCGTCTTCACTCCATCGCGCTGATTTGTACTGTGTCAGGCTGAGAGGGGAAAACAACCACAACCACAGCAATTGCTGGAGGGTGCGAGCCGTAAAGTTCCCTAGACACCAAAGTAGAGAGTATTAGTAGTTAAGGGCGATAGGGGCGATAGTGCGATTCGACTAGAGCTACTAGATGAACGCGACTTGGGTAATAAACCGATGATATGGCACGATAGGGCAGATACAAAATAACGCAATAGAGAACACGATAGAGAATCCAATGTAGTGAAAACAAAACGCGACGCAGTGGGGAACACAACGCAGCACAATGCAATGGAGAACGCAATGGAGAACGCAATGGAGAATGAAATGGAGAACGCTACGCAACGCAATGATAGACGCAGCTTACGGGGAAACGCGCACTTTTCTTGATAATAAGACACGCGGAGGGAAGGTTGATATTTGCCTTTTTTTTGATTATCGGCTTGGACGAGAGAAGAAGTCCAATCGAGGGCGGGGGGGAATCTGGTCTTTT
>QLPN01002620.1:4522-19654 GCA_003314395.1 Albatrellus ellisii | reverse complement strand
TTATCTTGGAAAGCAGTCCAATTCATTACATATTCACAATTACTAATCAGCCCACTTACAATTCCTCTATGATTTGTTTTCTCACAGGATGCTGTGCATCCTTACAAAGGCTGTACTATAATGCTACACTTACTATTTCATATGCCTGCATTACAGTGACAGCAACTCTACTATATATACTGTATGTCTTTAGCTTAGTACATCTGAGATACCCACTATACAGTGTATTAGTCTCTTGTGCTATCATATCTTGTTCATCCTCCCTCTGGTATTCTTGTGTGGCCTTGCTGCTTAGCATTGACCTCACAGGTTGATATGCTTCTAAGATGTGTGAAGTGTTACTTGCCACTGGGTTCAGATGGGTGGGAGAGGGTCTGCAAGAGGCTTAATGAGTGGGCCATTCTAAATGATTATCATGAGAGGATAGAAAGTGAAAACTTGAGGTAGTGGCAAGTGGTGGTAGGAATGAGTGCTGAAGACCCACACTTGGCATCACAGAGGCAAGATAATGAAGTATAATACCTAATGCACCTGCACCATCAAGGTATCATTGTCCAAGATGAGGAACTCCATTTGCCCATGTCTCCTTGAGGTATTGGCATACCATCCCACCCTCCAGCCAGGATCCTCTTGAATGTCACACAGTTGAAACCCATTTTTGTAATGAATGTGCAGTCATTATGACTGAGGTAGAGAATCTGCTATGGCATGTTGTAGTAGGGTCCAGAAGGAGTTGGGAGTGACAAAGATAAACCCAATGTTGTGATCATCATTCATGCAACTGTCATTGACCTTGCTTGGCACCCAATATGATGAAGGCTGTGATCACAACCAACTTGTCCTAAGAGTCATCAGAGCTGCTATTGTCACCATCAAAGAGATCCATGTAAAGCTACCAGCAGCCAAGGGGACAGACCAGGGAGGCTACAGCCAGGAACAAGCTGACCCATAATTTCTCTAAATCTTTGTGATGGGTGCTTATGGTTTAGAGCAACCTGCTCTAAATTGCTCTAAAATGCTAGAAGGTGTGATTCAATGTGTGAAAGTGCACTTTGCCTAGTGTTGCAGTGTGCTAGCTAAGGATGCCAATAGTGTATGCTAAGTTAGGTCATGTCCCTAGCATCATGTACATAAGTGCACAAGTGACACCAGTATAAAGTTGGCATTAGCTGGCAAACTGCAACAGCCATAGCCACAAGTGGCCAGTCCTGGAAAGTGAAGGGGTGCATGAACAATTGAAGTGCACCAATGGAAAATAAAAGGACAATAAGACTGCAAAGGGCCAGTCTGAGGAGCAAGAGAGCAAAATAAAAAATGAAAAAGCTCCACACATCATCCAAGCTCAGGTCCACCCTAGCAGGCATATACCTTTGCCTGTCAGCCAGAAAATTGGTCACATACTGTGAGGAACAAAGGGGTTTTTAAGAAAGAAAAATAAAGCTGTACACTGTTGAGGGAGAGTGCACAAAACTCAAAATTAAGATTAAGCCAATGCAGAGTTGGCATGTACTCCTTGCTTGAGGGAATACCAATCAGGCATCTGCAGCATTTTTTAATGTGGAGGTGACCACAGGCACTTTTTATTCTGGAGTGTGACCAGGTTGCAGGAACTGATTGGTTATGACAACATAACCATAACCCAAACATTGATTGGACCAATGACACTGTCTCATTTTCACAATGCCCATTGGAATGCAAAATCCCCACAACAACTGTCACACCACCATTTATGGAAGAAGACAACTGCCCATTCCAAATAGAAGATCAGTGGACACTGGATGGATTCAACCTATTTCACATGACCCCATCCACACAAATTGCCATGAACAATCAACATGATGGAAAAGGAATGAACCTAGTCCCAATCCATTACCATGATCTAGGGAAAGTTTTCATTGAAGAAGCATCTACCTAATCACCAAAACAATGCTCATGGGATTGTAAAAATAGGTGGGCAGCAATGACAATTGTGGCAACAATGACAGGGACCATAAGGTCCAGAGTGAATAAACTCCACATAGTGAAGCAGACAAAATAGAGCAGAAGAAGATGAGTATCTATTAGAAGAAGAGAGGGGCACCAGATGTGAGGGCACAGATGAAGATGCTACAGACAAGATATAGGTAAGAAGAAGAAGAAGAAGAAGAAGAAGAAGAAGTGTACACACAGGTTGGGGCAGGCAAGCAACAACAGTTTATATGAAGTAAGCAACAGGAAAGTGATCCCCAAAGGGGGAAGTGAGGCAGATAACATCTGCAGTGGTAGAGTAGTTGTGGACACAGGTAGGTGCTGCAATGTGGTGATAGTACACTGTGGGATAGTGAGGTAAGGAAAATAGTGTAGAGGTAGTGTTACTCACTCAGACTTGTAAGGAAGACATCTGAGGGTATGTAGGTAGATTGTCCATCTTTAAGTAGTGTCTGCAGATAGAGTCAGGGCAGAGAATATGTGAGTAAGTACAAGGGCTGCCATATGTGGGGGAACATGCATCATCCAGAGTAGTGTGTGGGGTGAGATGGTGTATGGGCAGTTCATGGAGATGTTATATGCAACATATGTGTATAGTATGTAAACAGTATGTGTAGAATGAAAGAAGAGTAAGCAAAATGAAAGTATAGTAGTATGCACATAATCTTCAACAACAAGAGGAGGTAACAACATATAGATCAGATGTAGATGTATAGATAAGATATAGATGGTGTAGGTAAGAGATGGATAAGATGAAGATAAAGTGGATAAGGAGATATAAGGAGATAGAGAGATAGATGAATAGCATGCTCAGTGGCATGATAGTAGATGTATTTCCAACAGGGATCACACAATTGACCTGAAAACTGGAATGGAACCATATGCCAGAAGAGCATATCCCATTGACAACAAACAAGAAGTGCTTCATATGTTCATATCTGAAAATAGCAAGAAAGGGTATATTTGACCATCAAACTCTCCTTGGGCAGCACCTTTCTTCTTTGTAGGAAAAAAGGATGGCAAATTATACCCCTGTCAGGATTATTGGGGATTAAATGAAAGAACCATCACCAACAAATATCCTTTACCCTTATCCCAGAACTTATCAACAAACTCAAAGGTGCAACTATCTTTACCAAACTCAATCTCAGATGGGGATACAACAATGTACACATCAAGGATGGAGATGAACACAAAGCTGTGCTCATAGCTGACAGATAATCTTGGGAACCTACTGTAATGTTCTTTGGTCTCCAGAACCCCCTAGCTATGTTCCAATCTATGATGAATGCCCTATTTGACAACCTCATCACCATGGGACATGTCATCATTTACATGGATGACATCCTCATCTTCTCAAACAATCTCATGGAACATCAGGAAATAGTTTGTCAACTATTACAATGCCTTATCTATTCCTCAAACTTTAGTATTTACATACTAGAGTGTAAGCTGTTAGCTTTACCTGATCTTATCTGATCTTATTAGATCTTCTTTGATCTCCTTATCACTCTCCTCTCCTTCCAGACCCATGGCCCACACTATTTTAGTCAGTGTGGTCTGTGTGTGTCTGTGTTCTGTATATTAGTAGATCTAGTAGCATCTAGAAATATAAGTGGACATCTCCCTCTGTCAGACTCCTACCGCTGACTTTATTCCCTACCGTTATACTTATCTTTTCTTTTACTTTCTTTTATGTTTTCCTTTAGATCATCTGATAAGATAAGATCTTCATCTTATCTTTTATCTTATCTCATTAGATATCTTACTTACTGTCGTTACGGTCATCTCAGGGATCGTTCCCACAGATGCTGCGCATCTGTAAGCCGTACTCCCACACATGCTGCGCTTCTAGTTACTGTTGACCTGCCCTTCAGTACTGCACCTGGTCCGTGCGCGCGTTCCAGTACTATAAGTAGATAGGTAGCTAGACGAATAGACCCCAGCTTGTTACAGCTGGTTCATCCCCCTCTTCTATAGTCTGAGACTCCTCATCCCTTGGGCTTAGATCCAGGGCAGCTCCCGGTAAGCCTCTCCAAAGGAGAGCAGGGATAAGTCGGGTCCCGGTTGGTCTCGCGCTACGGGCTGTCGCCGTAGGCTTGACGGATCCTGACACCCTCTTGATGAACACAGGTCATGTGTGGGAGTAGAACTAAGATTGTTCTTATTCTGTATGGTAGTGACACTAACTACTTATAGTACTATGGTTAGTGCATGGACCATGGAAGTATGAACACTTGAAGTGTGTAAGTCTATGTATGCATGTATGTGTGTGTATAGTATCAAGATGAAAAAGGAAGGAGTTGATTAGTCAACATATGGTCATCAACACCTCTCTCCTTCTTAGGAGTGTCTGATCAGTCTTTACCCCATCCACTTCAAAACCCTCCTTTCCACTCCTAATATGGAGTTGCCTCTTCTCTTCTTTGTTATCTCCTTCTCCACCCTCATCTTGGGCATGACCATTGCCCTCATCATCTACCATCACCTCCTGCTGTGCATCCAGTCTCTCCTCCCCATCTGATCACATCCCTGTTGCCTTCACCACCACACCATCTCTACCTGTGCAACATGAGCTTAGCTCCAAGTACTATAAGGCAGCTTATCTTCTTTTATCTTTCTTTATTTATATACATTTACTTGCTAAGGACTATTCCTATACAATTAGCAAGGACTCATTTCATTTTGTCTTTATTTGTCTTTGTTTGTCTCTCATTTCACTCATGCTAGTGGCTACTTCCTTATAGTTTACCACAGACACAACTTAGTCACATGATCTCATTGATTGCACAGCAATCATTGTTGATCTGTGAACTTTAAAATTACTTGTACTATCTTTAGGACTCTTGTTGAATATATGTATGCATACTACACTTTTCATTTGGCTCTCCCTTCTCTACCATACACATACTCTTTACATACACACATGTACTTGTTATGTTTCCACCCACTTCCTCTCCTCAGACCTCACACATCTTTCCCCACTCACTATACTGGGACAACACATGTCCCTCACATACTTGGGCATTCTTGTATTCCACTTTTTACTCTCCACTTCAACTCATACTGTGGACACTATGTAAGATGGACACTTTACTATGCATCTCCTCAGATGTCTTCTACCCATTGAGAACTGGGCAAGGCAGCAAGCAGAGAAAAGCTAAGACACAAAAACAAATGGGCATCAAGCCCAAGACAGATTGAGATTGAGAGAAGGGCTAAAGCCCATCAGAGCAAGAGGATAGAGCAATTATGCCACATCTGTAAGATAGAGAAGACATGTAGAGGGTACACAGAAGAAAGAGAGAGCTGCATAGAGCAGGTATGTCAGAGGAGAGCTCNGAGCAGAAGAGATACTCACCTCAGCACATGCAGAAGTGCTGAGGTGAGAAGATGATGAGATAAAGAAGATATAGTAAGAGCAAGATAGAGTTGAAGAGGAGCTCAAACCATAAAGAGAAAAGAAAGACCAATAAGATGAGATAGGGATAAATATACTTAATAAGTGCTAAGAGCAGCCTATTGGATGGTCTTAGGGAAGGTCTGATATGATAACACCCCTGGTCACAAGGTAGCTGATATGCACTTGATAAGTGTAATAACCATTCCTGATGATAATGAAGAAAGGGATCAATGAGATAGTGATGAGGATGATACCACTGATGACTACACGAGGATCCAGAGTGATGAGTTTAGGATGTCTTAGTGATGCTTAGAGTGACTTAGAGATCTTAGACTTAGTGCTTTAGAGTGAAGTGAGTTTGTAGTGAGCTTAAGTCAAGCACAGTGTAGGAGAATCCCTAGATTGCAGAGTTGACAAGACTGGGGTTTAAGACCACCAGTCTTTCAACTACTTATACAAAACTAGAGTGCTAAAGATAGTATAAGTAAATAAGGTTTATGGATCAATGATGATTGCACAGCAATTAATGAAGTCACATGACCTAGGACATGCCCATGATTATAGTAAGTGGCTCAGCCACAAGCACAAAATGAATGAGAGATAAACAAATACAAATAAGGGCAAGAAAGAGGAGTCCTTGCTAAATGTATAATAATAGTCCTTAGCAAGTAAATGTAAATAAATAAAGAAAATAAAGGAGAAAAAGGTAAGTCTTTATAGTACTTGGAGCTAAGCTCACACTTGTAGTAATAATGCTACACTTTACCAGTAAGTAAGATAAAAGAAAAGAAGAGAAGAAAAAGAAAACCATTACAAGGTGCCAAAGCAAGTGCCTCATAACAGTGTTCACTTCCTCTCCTACTTACTGCAGCCATGCTGCCCACATCTTTATCCCTTTTGGGATTCTTGTACATCTTATCACTTGCCTATATCATTGCTGCTGTTGTCTGCCATAGCCTGCACACAGCAGGCAACACAACTTGTCTCATTGCTTATATCATCATTGCCATCACAGTCCTAACCCACATTCCCACTGCTGAAGCAGCCAACTTACCCAAAGTCACTATCCCACCTCTCAATGGCAGTTCCAACTACAAATGTTGGGTGTCACTCATAAAGAACACCCTCATAGTCCTGAAGATTTGGTATGTTATCAACAAAGGAGCACCAGTCCCCAAATATGAAAAAATCATCAATGAGCCTGCAACTGAAACAAAACCAGAAAAGTTCCACTATAGCAAAACTGTCCTAAACCAAGATAAGATTGACAAGTATGATGAAGATGACTCCTCTTACAATGCCTATCTCAGTTTGTATGCCAGTCCAACTACAGACCACCACATCAATGACAAAGAACCCTCCTACACCAATTGGAGGAATTTCAAAGCCAAATATGGGGTAAAAGGCACAATGTCAATGTTTCATGCACACCATACATTTCAAGAGTTTAAATTCACAGATACCACACTATCCACAAAGCAGATAGAAGACCTGCAGCTTGCACACATCAAGCTTGCAGACAGCAGCAAAACCATCTCTGACAACAACATGGCCCTAGTCTTGCTAATGGGTTTACCAGAGTCTTGGAGCAACATAGTCTCCACTTTCCTTGCAACATAGCCTGACCTCTACCAAATCAAGAGCAACATTGTGCACAAATGCATCAGAGGAGAGCAACTGTATCCATGGCAATGCTAACTCACTTCTTTCATCTGCACAGTGCACACACAGCTTCACAGCCAACACAGGTTTGACCTCATCACCCAACTCACTCACATCACCTCCAACTTCCTCCAGCTTCAACTCACATGGCAAACCAAAACTCAACAGGTATACTTGCATGAAGTGCAGCCCTGGTGGACATTTGGATGACTTCTACTGGGTTTTGCACCCAGAGAAAAAGAAGGATAGGGGGTTTACTACTAGGTCTTCTGTCATTGCTACTGCTATTGTCAATCCACTGCCTCCTGTACCTCCTGCTCCTACTATAAGTGCTACTCTCAATGTCATGGGTGCCAGCACCTTGAATTTGTTCTACTTCAACATGTGCCATGACTGGATGCTGGACAGCAGCACCAGCAATCATATTAGTCCTCACCCAGCAGACTTCATACCTGGTTCAGTTCTCAACACTCCTGGTACTATCCAACTTGGTAACAATGACACAATGGATTATCTTGGCATCAGGAAAGTTGCAGGGACCACAGTAGTGGACAGAAAGCTATGCCAAATCATCCTAGACCAAGTGCTTTACACTCCAGTGGCAGGGGCATGATTCCTCTCCATCCCACAACTTACCACCAAGGATCTACTGGTCTTATACTCAAAACAGGTTGCTGCATATACAAAGACAATGTTACTCATGCAATTGGTATTGTGCACAGCAGAACATACTGGCTAAGTCTCACAATAACCTCCTTGTCAGCACTCACCAGCTTATCAACCATCAAACCTTCATACACAACCTGGCATGCATGGTTCACACATGCATCTCATTGGTCATTCAGAAACTATGGACAACTACAGCAGTTACTGGCTTCAGCAGTGATGACTCCACAACTATGCTCAACCCCTGTGTGGGCTGTGCTGCCAGAAAAATGGTGCAATGTCCCTTCCACACCTCAACCAAATGTGCTGCTTGACCACTGGACCTCATCCACACCAACCTCATCAGCCACATGCAGACAAAGTCCATTCAGGGCTCAACATATTTTGTGTCATTCATAGACAATTTTTTGGGTCTGGCCATTGCATATGCCCTCACCTCCAAAGATGCCTTCTTGCATGCCCTTTGCACCTTTCTTGCATGGTCAGAAGCACAATCAGGACAAAAATTGAAGACCCTGTGAAGCAACCATGGTGGTGAGTACATCAATGCTTCCATGTGAGCTATACTAGAATGAAATGGTACAACACACAACCTCACTGCTCCATATTCCCCTCAACAAAATGCAGAGCACTGGAATCACACTATCATCAACTCCACACTTTCACTATTGCATGGCACCTCAGTTTCCAGAGTGTTCTGGGAATATGCACTGCAAATGGCAATTTATGTCTACAATCACACTCCCCAACATATGCATGATTGGACTACCCCACAACAACTCTGGACTGCTGGCCCCACACCTGACATATTGTATCTGAGGGTCTTCAGGTGCCTTGCATATGTCAGGATCCCCACAGAGCATCAAACAAGGCTCAACCACCATGCAACTCTGATGATTTTCATAGGCTACAAAACAGGATCAAAGGCCTGGCATTTCTGGAACTGCATCATGCACCACATTGTGATTTCTCACAATGCTGTGTTTGACAAACTAAACTTCCCTTTGCATCCACATCCTCCTCCCACAGGTCCATCCCCACCTACATCCTTGCTGCCTCCACCTGCCAATGATGCTTCATCAAGCTCAGATTCAGATGACCCTGATGGGGAGGACTATACTGCACACACAGCACCTGCCACTCCCACTGTCACTACCACAGATGCCACAGCCCCTGGGGTTGCTCCTCCAGTCCCAACACACACATGGGCTAAGCATTTTTTGGACCATGTCCTGGGGATTACCACCTCTCATGTGGGATACAATGGTGATGGCAGCAAGGGGTGCACATGATGCACTGAACTGTCTGGTGAACAAGAACAGGTCTACACTGAACTCAGCCTTGTCCTGCCATCATCCCCAACAACCATCCCAGTGCCTGCAGACCCAACCACACCAACTCCACCACCTCAATGCTCTGGCCATGCAATGCAGCATCCTGCACATTTCAGTGACAGTGCATATGGCATGCAGGCATACACTGATGTGTTGCAAGACCTGTCAAGTAATGAAGAATTCACCATGCCAAGTGCTGGCCCATCACTCTCCACAATGCTCACCACAGCCACCTCCTCTGGTGACCTGCTCACCCTCCATGAAGCTTGCACATCACCAAATGCTGTGGACTGGGACACAGCATGCTGTTACAAGCTTGCCATGCTTGAAGGCATGGGGACCTGGTCCCTCATGGACCTGCCACCTGGCCACATTGCCATACCCAACAAATGGGTCTTTAAACTCAAGAACAATGGCTGCTACTGCACACATCTCATCACTAAAGGGTTTAAGCAGGTACATGGAGTCAACTACAATGAAGTGTTTTCTCCCATTGCCTGTTTCAAGTCCCTACAGTACCTCTTTGCACTCTTTGCATTCCATGACTGGTACATTCATTCCATGGACATCAAAAGTGCCTTCCTCAATGGCAACATCAAGGAAGAACTGTATATGTCACAGCCCAATGGCTTTGCAATACCAGAACTAGTAGACAAGGTCTGTTGTTTACATAAATCCATCTACAGCCTGAAGCAAGCCACACAGTGCTGGAACAACAAAATGAATTCCTGCCTTGGCTCACTTGACCCCCACCATCTCAACCCTGATGCTGGACTGTACATCGAGTGCAGAGGTGTATCCTTTCTCCTCCTGGTACTCTATGTGGACAACATAACCATATTTGGCAGTGACCTCAAGGAAGTGCTGGGGCTCAAGCATGCTCTTGCTGCTAACTTTGAGATGACAGATCTGGGGGAGACCACCTCATACCTTGGCCTCAAAATACAATGTGACTGCCCTTGCAGAATGCTGTCCATATGCCAATCCCATCATGGATATTGTGGTGCATTTCAGCATGGATGGTTGCAATGTGGTGACTATGCCACTCACTCCTGCATTGCAGCTCATCCCTGTTACGAGGCACTTGCTTTGGCACCTTGTAACAGCAGTTTTTCTTTTCTTTTTTCTTTTTTCTTTATCTTACTTACTAGTAAAGTGTAGTATTATTACTACAAGTGTGAGCTTAGCTCCACTTTACTTAGTAAGGACTCACATTTCCTTTTCTCTTTTATAGTACTTAAGTATTTACATACTTAAGTGTGAGCATAGCTCCAAGTACTATATTAGACTTATCTTTTTCTCTTTATCTTCTTTTATTTATTATAACATTTACTTGCTAAGGACTATTATTATACAATTAGCAAGGACTTCTCATTTTCATCATTATTTACCTTTATTTACATCATGTTCATTACATGCCTGTGGCTGAGCCACTTATATCACATGGACGCATACTTACTGTGCATTACTGCACAACTTTACTATGTTTAGATCACTAGTTTTGTATAAAAGGTTGACAAACTGGTGGTCTTAAACCCCAGTCTTGTCAACTTCACAATCTAGGGATTCTCCTTTAACTGCGCTTGACTTAATGCTCATTATAACTCACTTCATTCTCAGAACTAAGTCTAAGATCTCTAAGTCATTCTAAACATCACTAAGATATCCTAAACTCGTCATCCTGGATCCTCGTATAGTCATTGGCGGAATTCTCTTCATCACTATCTCATCAATCCCACTCTTTATCATCATCAGGAACCTCTATTACATTCATCAAACACATATCCAAACTCTTGTTACCAGAAGTACTATTATAGATCTTCCCTAAGACTGTCCAATAGGCCACTCTTAGCAATCCCATTCAATGGCATCACAAACAATGCTACACACTCCATGTACCAACAAGTGGTTCAGAGTCTCATGTATGCAGCCATCATGTTGCACCCTGACATTGTGTTTGCAGTCAACTCCCTCACATGGCATGCAGCTAACCCAGTGCCAGAGCACCTCACTGCAGCAAAGCACATCCTTTGCTACCTGGCTGGCACCAGCACACTCAGCCTCCTCTTCCATGACACATCTCCAGGTGACCTTTTTGCACACTCCAATTCCAACTGGGGCCCTTCCCTTGCCAACCACCATTCCACAGGCACATTCATCTTCATGCTACATGGAATGGCAGTCTCCTGGTCATTGCACAGGCAGTGGGTCATATCACTCTCCTCTACTGAGGCTGAATTTATCATGCTATCTCAAGCTGGTGTGCAGGCTGCCTGGTACCACAAGCTCACTGGTGAACTTTGTATGCACAGGCTATGGAAAACAATGGCAGCAACAATGTAAATCATTGATACTAGATAGGAGAAGCCCAGGAGGGCTAGAGCAGCAGGCAGTTGCATGACTGCAGTGGGTAGTAAGTGGTTGCAAGTGCAGTATCCAATGCAATGTGGTTTAAGTACACTGCAGGGAAGAGGTAGGTGTAGGTGTGGATGAGGTGAAGTGGTACTCACTCAGACTTGTAGTAAGACATCTGAGGAGTCTGTATAGTAATTGCCCATCTTATATAGTGTGTGGTAGCAGAGTTGTAGTGGAGAGTGGAAAGTGGAGTACAACAACTACTAAGTATAGGAGGGACACATGTCATCTGGAGTAATGTGTGGAGTGGGATAGCATATGGGCAGTCTGAGGAGTTGGAGAGGAAGTATAGTACATGTCATAAGTTGTAGGTAATGTGTACATGTGCAAGGGGGAAGAGGTAAGCCAAACAAAAAAGGTATAGTGCATACAGGGTATTTCAACAAACTTTGCCTTCCCCTCAACTTGCCACTTACACTGTACAGCAATAACAAAGGTTCAATAGACCTAGCCAACAACCCCATTGTTGGAAAGGGCACCAAACACATGGATATCAAATACCACTATGTGCAAGAGTGTGTTGAAGATGGCCTCCTCATCCCGCACCACTTGCCATCATCACCAATTCACTCATGAAGTCATTGCCATGCACTGCATTCAAGGTGCAACATACCACTCCTGGACTTGTTGTCATTGCTCTGCCAAACAAGGGGGACTGTTAAACTTACTTCATGCATGCTGCACACTTTCCTTTGACTTCACTCCTGACATACATACTTATGACACATTCACATCTTGATTATGTTACGAGGCACTTGCTTTGGCACCTTGTAACGTGTTTCTCTTTTTTCTTTTCTTCTTTTTCTTTATCTTACTTACTAGTAAAGTGTAGTATTGTTACTACAAGTGTGAGCTTAGCTCCACTTTACTTAGTAAGGACTCTCTCTTTTTTTATCTTCTATATAGTACTTAAGTATTTACATACTTAAGTGTGAGCTTAGCTCCAAGTACTATATTAAGACTTATCTTTTTCCTTTTTTATCCTTCTTTATTTATTATAACATTTACTTGCTAAGGACTAGTATTATACAATTAGCAAGGACTCCTTACACCGTTTCTATTTACCTTTGTTTACACCTTGTTCATTACGCGCTTGTGGCTGAGCCACTTATATCACATGGACGCGTACTATACTGCGCTTTACTGCGCAATATCGTTTACTTACTGCGCATTACTGTGTAACTTTACTATAGTTAGAACGCTAGTCTTGTATAAATAGTTGACAGACTGGCGGTCTTAAACCCCAGTCTTGTCAACTTCGCAATCTAGGGATTCTCCTATACTGCGCTTGATCTAAGCTCGCTATAATCTCGCTTCACTCTTTAAAAGAGAACCAAAGTCTAAAGAACTCTAAGTCACTAAACGTCACTAAGACATCTTACACTCGTCACTCTGGATCCTCGTATCATTATTGGTGGAATTATCCTCATAACTATATTGTTAATCCCACTCTTCATCATCATCAGGAACCTCTATTACGTTCATCAAACTCATATCCAAACCTTGGTTACCAGGAGTAACATTATAGACCTTCCCTAAGACCGTCAAATAGGCCACTCTTAGCAGATTACATCTTCAACCTCTTCTTTCTATTTCCTCAGACTTCACTCCCACATACTTGTCCAAGTACCCCACACATACTCCAGTGATGAGCACCACACACATGTAATGCTGGAAAATGACCATCAGTGACATCAGGTGAACACAGTGACATGAATGCACCACATGTGACAATCATCTGCTGTCACATCAATCACCCATTTGCTTTGGCATTGGAAAACAATACTGGGTTTGGCCAATGAGGAGCAGGACTGATAAGACAAATAGTTCAAGGTGCAGTCCAGGCCTGCCAAAGTAACCATGGAGGTATGAGTTGAGAAGTCAGCATTTGGTGTGATGAGCACTTTTCCTCTTTCACTCATCTGCTATAGTATGATACTTTATTCACTCATGTCCAGACTCAACCACATTTCATATATCCCTATGATCAACCCTGCACTGTAAATTTTCTGTTTTGTTGTGTTGTGCTCCAGCCTTGAGGCTAGACTTGTATTTAGATAGCACATCATCAGTCAGAATGGACAGATTTCCCCCCACCCACAATTTGTCTTTCCCTCTCCTGTCCAAGTCAGATTGCAAAAAGTGCATTCCACTCCCCTTTCCACATATCCTCAAAGTCAAGAAAGTGTGCATACCCTGTAGGTTGTGTTTATTATTGTGTTGTGTTCTCCATTGCATTGCATCTAGTCTCTATTGTGTTGTGCTGTGTTGTATTATCTATCACAGCTTACAGTGTCATGCTTCCATCACCTTTCCTCATTGTCACACAATCACATCACATTGTCACCTTATTCACACCAAACTACTAAATCTCTCCCTTTTGGTGTCTAGAGGATCTTACAGTTCACACCCCTCAGCAATTGTTGTCAATTTTAGCTATTATATGACACTGATCACACTTATCTATATTAGTATATGTTTTAGTCCCTTGCAGATCTCCTTACTCATTCTTTCCCCTTTTTGGGATCTATCTCTTAGTTTTACAGTTGAGCCCCCTTTAAACTTTATTGTGGGTGAACTGTATAAACTTCTCATTTTTCATCCACATACCTCAGCACTTCTTTCTACTGCTGAGGTATGTATTTCATCTGCTACTCTATCTCATCTCTGACATACCTGTCTCTTGTAGCATCTCCTCTCTATTCTGTGTACCTTCTCTTGTACACCTCATCATCTTTCTCATCAGATGTGGCCCCTTGGCCCACTGCTCTGTCTCCTCAAGGGAATACCCCTTATCATTGCCACTGTCTTGCCTTATTACAATGCATATCTATTTTGTGCTGTGCTATGTCTGTCATTTGCCACCCTGCCCAGTTTTCCACAATTGTTGTGGTTGTGATTGTAGATTCTGCCTTCACCCTGCCACAGTGCATATCACCAGGGTAACACACATCCCTCACTCTTATGGTAGTTGTTGTACTTCACTATTATACTCTCCACCCCAACACTACCTACACACACTATATAAGATGGGCACATTACTCTACAACTCCTCAGATGTCTTACACACAGTCTGAGTGAGTACTCCCCCCATCTTATCTCTATACTTTCTTATCACCTCCCTGCAGCATACTCTCACCACATCATGTCACTACACCTGCATTCACTTCCCCTCCTACTTACTGCAGCCATGCTACCCATGTCTTTATCCCTTTTGGGATTCTCATACATCTTATCACTTGCCTATATCATTGCTGCCATTGTCTGCCATAGCCTGCATGCACAGCATCTACACTCACCCTTACTAACTTCTGTGCAATGCATGGGTTGTAACTCTCTCTTTCTGGGCTTTTGCCCCACATGCTCACACCTCTCCCTCATCCTCCTTGAATGGAGTGACTGGCCTCAGGTATGACCACTGTGCTGATCATCTAAGTATCAAC
This sequence comes from Albatrellus ellisii, assembly GCA_003314395.1. NCBI lineage: Eukaryota > Fungi > Basidiomycota > Agaricomycetes > Russulales > Albatrellaceae > Albatrellus > Albatrellus ellisii. The sequence goes on along the minus strand of QLPN01002620.1, from coordinate 4,763 downwards.
AGGAGTGACAAAGGGGTGATGTCTGTATGCACAGTGTCCTATGAGACAAATGGCCAACAATACATACCTCCACTGAGGTATGAGAAAGAAGATAGTGCTAAGAGTGGCCTATTGGATGGTCTTAGGGATACATTAATGAGGTACTCCTGGTAACATGATTGTGGTAAGCAACATAAATGTTCCTGACAATGATGAAGAATGGGATCAGTGATCTAGTGATAAGGATGATGCCCCTGAGGAC
>QLPN01002617.1:0-11629 GCA_003314395.1 Albatrellus ellisii | reverse complement strand
CAATCAAGAGTTATGCTTCTTGCAAGCAAAACTTGAGATCTACAGCTTATTCCATGCCATATGTACATTAAAACTCTACCTCATAGGTGTTCAAAATCTCTTTGTCAAAGTTGATGCCTAGTACATTAAAGGCATGCTAACTAACCCAGACCTTGCACCTTCTGCAAGTATCAATAGGTGGATTATCAGCATCCTTGCATTCCACTTCCTGCTTGTGCACATACCTGGTGTAGTCCATGGTCCAGATGGACTGTCATGGAGGCCTTCACAGCCAGGTGACAAGCCTGAGGTCAATGATGAAGAGGATTTTGATGAATGGATCAACCACTTGTATGGTTTTATGCATATTATTAACCCTCCATTTCTGCATCTCCACTCCACTTCCCAATCTCTCACTGCCTTAGCTAATAGCATATCAGAATCCCCAGCAGATGGAAATACAGTGTCTCAACCTGACAGAAAGTGTAGCTACTGAACCAATTCCATGAAATGCTGCAGCACTGTGACAGGACAAGCAGCTTCTTGCTATTCATGCATGGCTGGATGACTTACAGCACCCAGTTGATATCAATGATGCACAGTATGTGAGATTCATGCATTATTGTATTGATTTTTTCATGGTTACAGGATGGCTCTGGTGAAAAGACCTGCATGGCCAGCACAAAGCAGTCCTCGTTTATGAGGTGTGATTACCCATTCTGTGATCTGTGCACAATGATATCAGTCATTGGGGTATTTATGTGACACATGTGCTAATTTGTGAATGCTTCTGGTGGCCTCAATTGCCACAAGATGTTGGCTGGTTTGTGCAGACATGCCATATCTGTCAACTGTGGCAGATTAGGAATGTCTTGCTGCCTCTGACAGTTGCAATGCTGGCACCCTTATTTGCCAAAATGTACATGGATTCCATGCACATGCCTCCATCTGGCAGATATAAGTATATTGCACAAGGTTGTTGCTTGCTCACACATTATCCTGAGTTTCACATGCTGCATTCCAAGACAGTGAAATCCCTCAGCAACTGGATATTTGAAGATATTCTTTGTTGCTGGGGAGCATTGATGGACATTGTGCTAAGAGCAGCCTATTGGATGGTCTTAGGGAAGTTCTGATATGATGATACCCCTGGTAACAAGATGGTTGATACATGGTTGATAGATGTAATAGCTGTTTCTGATGACAATGAAGAGAGGGATCAATGAGATAGTGATAAGGATAATTCCACCAATGACTAAACAAGGATCCAGGATGATGAGTGTAGGAAGTCTTGAGCAATGTTTAAAGTGACCTAGAGTTCTTAGACTTAGTTCCTGGGAGTGAAGTGAGATAAAGGGCAAGCTTAGATCAAGTGCAGTATAGGAGAATCCCTAGATTGCAAAGTTGACAAGACTGGGGTTTAAGACTGCCAGTCTTTCAACTATTTATACTAAACTAGAGTTCTAAGTATAGTAAAGTTGCACAATAGTGTGCAGTAATGTGCAGTAAGTCACGTCTGTTGTGTAAATAATGTGACTTAGCCACAAGTGCAAAATGAACCAAGAGTAAACAAAGATAAACAAAGGCAAGAAAAAGGAGTCTTTGCTAATTGTATAGTGATAGTCCTTAGCAAGTAAATGTTATAATAAATAAAGAAGGATAAGGAGAAAAAGGTAAGTCTAATATAGTACCTGGAGCTAAGCTCACACTTAAGTATGTAAATACTTAAGTACTATAAAAAAGAAAAGAAAGATGAGTCCTTACTAAGTCAAGTGGAGCTAAGCTCACACTTGTAGTAATAATACTACACTGTACTAGTAACTAAGATAAAAGAAAAAAAAGAAAAAAGAAAAGAAAAAAACACATTATGAGGTGCCTAGGCAAGTGCCTTGTGTCAGACAATGGTGTGCCATATGTCAAAGTGCTCAACTATTTGGCACAGCAGTATCACATCCAACATATTCACATTTCTGGTTACAATTCATGTGCCAATGGCATTGTTGAGCATCCACATTTTGATGTGCACCAGGCTTTGTTCAAGGCCGCAGATGGAGACCAGTCAAAATGGTTTCAGGTTGTATATTTCATATTTTGGGCTGACCATGTTACAATTCATAGATGCATGGGGTGCTCCCCTTATTTTGCGGTTACTGGCACTCATCCTATCCTACCCTTCAATATCACAGAAGCAATGTATCTTGTCCCACCACCAGGTTCTGTTCTATCCACTACTGACCATATCTCTCAAAGAGTGATTGTGCTTCATAAATGACAAGAGCATCTAACTGACCTCCACTCAACAGTATTTGAAGTGCAACATGAAGCTGTGGCCAGATTCAAATGTGAATTTGATGCAACTATCCATGACTTCAATTTCCAGTGTGGTGCTCTCATTTTCATCCAACATACTGCCATTGACAAGGGGTTAAATCACAAAATGTGTCTGCACTATCTTGGACCACTTATAGTTTTTTCCTGCAACAGAGGTGGTGCATATATCCTATGTGAACTTGACAGTTCAGTCCTCAACAGACCTATTGCAGCATTTCATGTCATCCCCTTTTTTTGTGTGACAAGCAATTTCCCTGCCTCCACTCAACAACCTTATAGACATCATGACAGATTGTCTCTGTCAAGTTATAATCTGTTCACAAGTCTCCCACTTGTTCCTTTACTTTCACCCTTTTTGCTTTATATTTGCAGGTTTCAGGCAGCTCTTAGATGTACAAAAAGAAAACAAAAATATGCACATGCAGCAACCTTTACTTCTGCTCTTTTCCCTTGCCTTTCAACCCCACCACTTTCCAATGCAGCTTGCTGCACTCTGGACTCCATTGCTCTTGGGCTATGAGTTGCATGTGGATGATTTGGATTTTGGCCTCCAGCAGGTGCATGGACTAGTTGATGGAGAGCTGCCACAGCCCCAGCTTGGCATACAGCATCTCCTATCACTGAAGGGCCCCCCAGTTGGCAGCATCTGTCACATTGCTGTCCTGGTAGTTGAGGTGTGGTGGGGTCATCAGGAAGTTGAGGCCCATGATTCTGCCCACTTCTGGTAAGGGCCCCTCAGAGTCCAACTGACCACACATGATGGGGTGACTGGGCCCTGCCACCTCACTGCTGCTTTGCATGAAGAGTGGCATGGGGGATCATGGATCTGTTACTAGCTGATTAGTGACTGAGTTGTGCTATGCCAGTATAGTGACTCACCTGTTGCTGCCATCCAGCTTGACTGTACAGTGTTTTTGCAGCATTGCTGCTGATGTGTGCACTTGATGCATCACCCTGCCCACCCATGCCACAGGCACTGGCTGTCTGTGTGTTGGCAATGGGCACATGGTAACATCACCTGCAAGGTATCAACCATGCAGACACAGGGTTACAGAGAGGGTACTTACCTGCTGTGTTGGCCCTTCATCCATCTGCTTCTGCCATCATCATTTGGCTGTGCTGGCAGCCATCTTCACTGTCATCATGCCTGCATGCACACATTTCTGCTGGCATAGCATAGCATCCTCTGCATCTTCCACACTGCACTTCAATGCTGTTGACAATGTTGATCCAGTAGGTGGTGCTATCCCTTCCCCCTCCTCACCCTCATTATCATTGCCATCCTTGTCCTCATTGTCTTTGTCATTGTTGTCTTTGCTCCTGCCATGGCTGTCATGGTCACCATCATTGATTGGCTCCAGAGGTGCATGCCATTGGTCCTTGTCCATTCTCTGAGCTGCTGCATGTGCCTTGATACCCAACTCTTGTATCTGCACCCATCCTTGTGTTGGTGTGGGCAACATGACCTCAGCCTTGTGTTCTGACTCCTGCCTGCATAGTCAACAGCTCAGCCTGTGGTGAGTGCCAGTGTTCTTTGGTGGAATGTAGCTTGGATGCCTCACATTCTGCCTCCTCCTGCACTGTATGTTCTGCCTGTGTGTGTTCCTTGGCCATGCATCACTCAGTCTCCTTGCATTCTGCCTGCTCATGTGCTTTGAATTCTGCCCAGTCCTGTACCTCCTGCTCAATCTATTCACACACTACCCATTCCACCAGCTCTTGGGGCTCCCATTCTGCACATTCTTGCACCTTGTGCTCCTTGTGTTCCTGTTCAGCAACTTCCTCAAGCTCCAGTTTGCACTCAGTTGCCTTGGCAGCCACTCTGACCAATTCTGCAATCTGTGCTGGTGGCAGGAATTCATGCACCCAACTTGCCTTGGTGATGGGTGCCAAGACACTGCACACACCTTCCATGAAGAATGCAACATCAGCTTCCAAGCTGCCATGCTGCTGGTGATGGTCCTGTGCATGATGGTTAGTATCACATGGCCCTGCATATGTCCACTTTCTGTACCAAGAGCTGGACTGTGCCTGCCATCCACACTTGATATGGTTCCTCAGGGAACCCTTCACCTTGCAGATGCTCATTGAGTATCATATGCATGTGCACTTCAATGTGCATAAGTGTGCAATTGGAGGAGGTTGTGGTGAGGGAAGGGGCATGGGACATGATAGCAGTTGATGAGGACAGTGTTGATGAAGCTTTGCAGTGGTGGTCCATCTATCATGTTCCCCAGTTTAGGGCAGGAGTGCCTGTGCTTTCATGTTTGCTGAGTCTCTTTTTGCCTTCCCTCCACACTTCTTGCTCCCTTTCACATTTTTCATTTTTCTCTTTTCCTTATCTTGCTTGAAAAAAAAAAGTCCTCCATGCCTCAAAAATAGATAAATAAAGTTAAAAAATCTCTCATCTCTTTTCTTCTCCTTCCCTGTCCTTTCCCTCATGCTCTAATTTTCCTGCCTGTTCCTTCTGCTATGCTCCAGTTTTCCCACCAGTTTGTCCATTCCCACCTCACATCTACACTCACCATCCATCCTGTCCTGTCACACTCTGCCATCCCTTGTCCTCACTCCATTGTATTCTGCCCCATTGCCTACATTGGCTTCCCCACATTCAGTGATGATTATCCTATACCCCCCTGATATGTGCCATGCCTCACTGAGCCTTGGGGAGCATCTTGATACCCACCTATCCACCCCCTGATGCTCTGCCTTGCCCACCTGTTTGTTCCCTCTGCCTGTGCCATCACCCCTGTGAGTTGTCCCTCCTGGCTGGGTCTTGTGTCTGACTGTATTGACTGCAGGCAGTCAAGATTTCAGTTGGGAGGAGATGATGAGCATCATGCATATGTAGCACTGGAAAATGACCATCAGCAACATCAGGTGAACACAGCAATATTAATGTGCTGCATGCAACAATTTTTGATGCAGGTATGAGCAGGTAATGAAGGCAGAGAGGATAATGACAATGGATTGCATTGGGGGCAGGGGGTAGCAGCACAAGAGGAGAAAGAGCAGAGGGCAGAGCAGAGCCAAGAAGAAGAGGATGCCAGACATGAGGGTGCAGAGTGTGGTAGATACTTCCCAGGGTGTGGAAAGACTTAGAGAGTACTAAGATTGTGTGTGCAGGCTATGGCAGACAACAGCAGTGATGATATATGTGAGAGACAAGATGCATGAGAATCCCAAAAGGGATAGAGACATGGGCAGCATGCCTGCAGTGTGGTATGCAATGGTGAGTGCAGTAGGGCAACACCAGGTATAAGCAAGCTGCAGAGGCTATGAGATAAAGTGAAGATAGGGGACTGATGTACTTACTCAGACAGGATGAAAGATGTCTGAGTAAGAGTGGTATGAGAGCCCATCTTATATAGTGAAAGTAAGTAGAGTTGATGTGGAGTATGTGTTAAGAAATACAACAACTACTATAAAGAGGGGGGATGCATGTTGTCCTGGAGAAGTGAGTGGGTGCTTGGAGTGTAGGTGGATGTAAGTCTGAGGAGACAGGTGGAAGTGTTGTGATGTATGTAGTTAGTAGGTAATGCATACATGCAAGTGAGAGAATAGAAGAGAAGCTGAATGAAAAGGTACAGTATGCACAGAGTAACTTCAACAAAGATGACAGGGGGAAAAGTAGAAATGGAGGTGAAACTTTAGAGTTATAGCTCCACTCCAAAGACTGAGACAAAGACATTTCCTAAAGCAGAAGATAAGAGCATGACCAGATAGAGACAATAGAGTAGAGCCACAGATGAGAAGTAAGAGATGAGATAAGAAGATCAGATGTGTGTGATAAGATATAAATGAAATGGATAGAAAGATAAGAGGAATAAGTAGTAAGAACTGCTCAGTGGCATAAATAATTGACAAGATCCCACAACAATCATCCACAGTCACATGAATTGCACATTTGTTTAGGTATCAGAATACAGGACTGGGTTCAGCCAATGAGGAGCAGGACTGATGGGATGTATAGGCTGAGATGTGGTCCAGGCTGTGAGGCTGACACTACCATCAAAGCTGAACAACTGAGAGGGGCTAAAACAAACAAGGATAGATCTCACTTCAAAGCTAGCAGATGTCCCAGATGATCAGAACTGGGGGATAAATGCTAGGAGTCATATAGCATATATAGTACTGTACTCAAGGGCAGGCATATGAGCTAGCAAAGGCTGTGCAGTAGAGATAATAATAGTAATTAATCATGGAGAGGATGACTGATGTCTGCAGTAAGTGTGGGAATGATTGATGATACTCTGCAGCAGTCATGAGAAAGCTGAGTGAGCATCTGCAGTCACAGTGAGAAAAAGAATCATAAGTACTTTGTAAGCAGGCTGATTGGAGATCAGACAACTGGCATGTCATTGGCTGATAAGGATAAACAAAAGGAATGGGTGACCATGAGAATTGCTTCAATAGATCAGGAGTGATTATAAGATCTGTAGCAATAGAGGCATAAGAAAAATAGGAAAATGAAAAGGAAAGTAAAGGAAAATAATAATGGCCTGACACAGGCCTGCCAAAGTAACAATGGAGTCATGAGTTGCAAAGTCAGCATTTGGTGCAATTGGCACTTTTCCTCTTTCACTCATCCATTATAGTATGATGCTTTATTCATTTGTGTCCAGACTCCACCTCATTTCAAATATCCCTATGATAGACCCTATGTTGTAAATTTTCTGATTTGTTTTGTTGTGTTCCAGCCTTGGAGCTAGAATTGTATTTAGATGACACATCATCTGTCAGAAACAAATAGATTTCCCCTGGCCCATGATTTGTCTCCCCTCTTCTGTCTGAGTCAGATTGTGAAAAGTGCATTCTGCTCCTCCCTCTGTGTATCTCACAGTCAAGAAAGTGTGCATACCTCATAGGTTGTGTTTATTATTGCATTGTGTTCTCCATTGCATTGTGTTGCATCTACTACTGCACAGTCATTGTCACAATTATCATGTCATGCCAATGTCATATCTCCCTTTTGTTGCCCCATCACATCATGATATCACATTTATTGCACTTAACTACTAACTTCTACTTTGGTGTCTATAGGATCTTATGACTCACACCCCTCAGCAATTGTTGTGGTTGTGGTTGTAGTTTCTGTCATCACCATACCACAGCACATATCAATGTGTAGTGAGTAGAAAGTTGACATGGCTCCACACACACCATATTCATCCTTGAGCATGTCCCAGTTGACAGCTGTGGTCTTGGTGTCATTGATGTGGTGATTGGTGGTGGGGCCAACAAACAGGCTGATGTATGCCATTGTTATGAGGCACTTGCTTTGGCACCTCATAATGCATTTTCTTTTCTTTTTCTTCTTTCTTCTTTTATCTTACTTACTAAGTAAAGTGTAGTATTATTACTACAAGTGTGAGCTTAGCTCCACTTTATTTAGTAAGGACTCATCTTTCCTTTACCTCTTATAGTACTTAAGTATTTACATACTTGAGTGTGAGCTTAGCTCCAAGTACTATATCAGACTTATCTTTTCCTTTTTTTTTATCTTTCTTTATTTATTATAATATTTACTTGCTAAGGACTATCACTATACAATTAGCAAGGACTCCCTTTTTTCATATTTATTTATTTACCTTTGTTTACCCCTTGTTCATTTTGTGCTAGTGGCTGAGCCACATGACTTATACAATGGACACATACTTACTGCACTTTACTGTGCAACTTTACTATACTTAGGACTCTAGTTTTATATAAGTAGTTGAAAGACTGGTGGTCTTAAGCCCCAGTCTTGTCAACTTTGCAATCTAGGGATTCTCCTATACTGTGCTTGATCTAAGCTTGCCCTTCATCATGCTTCCTTCTGAGAACTAGTCTAAGAACTCTAAGTCACTTTAAAACATCACTCAGACTTCCTACACTCATCATCCTGGATCCTTGTTTAGTCATTGGTGGAATTATCCTTATCACTATCTCATTGATCCCTCTCTTCATTGTCATCAGAAATGGTTATTACATCTATCAAGCACATATCAACCATCTTGTTACCAGGGGTATCATCATATCAGAACTTCCCTAAGACTGTCCAATAGGCTGCTCTTAGCAGCCATTGCCTTGGTGTCATCTTTGTCCCATTTGTCAATGACATCTTGATTCAGTACTTTGTCAGTGAGGTGAAAAACTTCTGGCTTTGTGGCTGTACCTGGTTCATTGATTATTTTTTCATATTTGGTCTCAGGCTTTCTGATGCTGATAGTGTACCATATACCTAGTACAATAAGAGAATTCTTGACTAGGATTCACCATTGTTTGTAGTTTGAGTTGCCTTCAAGCAGGGGTATGGTAGTCTTCAGGAGTGGTGATGCTTTGGTGCATTCAATGAAGGTGAGCAAGGTGATGACTAGGATGCAATAGATGATGGGTGTGAATGTGTCTGCTGTGTGCTGGGCAGGGCCCATAGCCTGTATGTGCAGGCTTGGGCAGGCAAACATGATGATATTGGTTGGCAACAAAAGGATGTAGGTGAGTCCAAGGAGGGACAGAAGCAAGATCATATCCTGGCAGTAAGTATAAGGTGCTTGCCAACACATAATAGTGAGGCAACATGGTGAAGGTATGCTGCAGGGTCATGAGATAGGAGGTTGTGAAAAGTAAGTGTACTCACTCAGACAGGTAGAAGGACATCTGAGGCATATGCATATGTGAGAGGAGTATATATATGTATTGTGATGTAAGGTTTAAGTGGAGTGTGAGTAGTGAGAAAAAAGACTGCCAAAAGCAGTGCAATGTGCATTGCCTTGGAGTAAAGGTGGAGTGAGACAGTGAAGTAAGAGTCCATGGTGGTGAAGGTGCATAAGATGTGTAATGTGTATGTGTAGTTTATGTGATAAGGAGGCCAAACAAGAATGAATAGAATGCACAAAAGTTCAACAGCAGCCACTCAACTGCCACCCCTCTTTACACTAGTGTAAAAACCTGTTGCATTGCAACATTGAATTATAAAGTATGATCTGTGAAAGTCTACATAGCATATTGCAACAGAAAATAAAAGGAAATGGTAATCTACAGACCTTGTCTATGTCCCTGTCCTGTCCCCATCCCTGTTCCCATCCTTGTTGATCATCACTGGCTATCACTCATGAAAATCCATACCCATAGAAATGATGGCATGCAGGAGCATTGTAGATTACAAATAGATAGAAGAAAACACCTCTTAAACTGTGAAAACACAAAGTAGAACAGAAACATCAACTGTATGGTTATTATTGCAGACTGGAAAACCAATAGAATGGTACCCATACCCATACCCAAACATATCCATTGGCAAGGCTTGTGCAAGTGCATTGTACTGAAAATGATCACTACTCATACATGTCCCTGTCCATCAAGACAGGAACTCTGCACCTGTGAAAGAGATGATTGTCAGAAAATAAAAGAGAGAATATGGTAATCAAGATTGCCAAAGCATTTAAGTGTAGATGCATAAAAATAGAAGAAAGTCAAAGACCAACATGATTGGAGAGCCAAAGTACCTAGCCTACTTGCAGGCACAATGATACTCATGGATACAGTAGCATGATTCAATACAGAAAAACATAGTCTGAACATTTTGCCTAACATGTTATTGTTTAAAAAGATTATATCAACAGAACTCACCAAGGATTTGCAAAATGTCAAGAGAGTAAACACCTGTTGGATTGAAATATCAACTAATAAGACATGATCACAGTTGAAGATATATGTAGCGACACAGAATAAAAGGAAACAATGATAGATAAGCAGAAGTAGATGAACAATAGACAGAAAGTTGAATATAATTGATAGTTCTGTTGACAGAACATATACCTGTGATGTTGTAGGGAAGTTGAGGGTTCTTATGTGAGTTGAGGATGGATGAAAGAAAGGAAAAAGAGGGCACCATGTTCGTCTGCCAGTGTGTGCACAGGAGGAATGTGCAGCACACTGTGCAGCAGTGGCATGGGCAAGGTGGTGGCCACACTGTTTGTATGGTGGTGGTGCAGGCAGGTAGGGGGCCACTGTTGACAGTGGTGATGCAGGTGCACAGGTGAGCACAGGAGGGAAAAAAATTCAACAATAAAGAATCACATACCAATTGCCTGCATCATCTTGAGTGGACATGGGCGGGGTGGGTGTGTAAGTTGCTGTGCTGTGCTGGTATGGCAACAGCATGGGCAAGGAGGCCATGGCCATGCTGTATTGGCACAGTGGCAGCATGGGTGGCCAGGTGGTGGCCATGTGCTGATTGTACAGTGGTGGTGTGGGCAGGGTAGTGGCCATGCACTGTTGACACAGTGGCAATGTGAGTGCGTGGGTAGGAATAAGAAGAGGGACATACCAGTTGCCCGTGTCATCTTCAGTGGATGCAGGTCATGAGCCAAGCTGCCACACCGTGCTAGTACAGTGGCGGTGCAGGCACATTTGCTGGCACAGGGCCTTGGTACAGCTGCAGTGTGGGTCAGCAGGTGTGGAGGTGTTTACTGCTGCAGCACTGTGGGCAGGCTACCTCATCATGAATCTCACACCAGATAGTTGAAAAGGAATGCACTACTTACTTCAGTTGAAATGCGTGCAGTGCCTAACAGCCTGGAATATTGGTCCATGTCAAGAGGCTCACTGCATATGATGTCTGGGCTGAGGATGGTTGCATGCAAGTGATGAATGAAGCTGAGGGAAGAAATTATGAGCAAAGCAGCTCGAGGAAGCTGAGAACCACCCATGTAGTGTTCGCGAGCCCATGCGCAATCTGTCCAAGTCACTGCTGTCCCTACACCCACATTGTCTGGAGCAGGGCAGGTGGGCAATGTCAGAATGTACTTATTTTTCTCTTCATTTTATGATTTCTTTTATCCTTATCACATAAGATCTACAAGAGATATCTTATCTCATCTTATCAGATCAATAGTAGATCTTATCATGATTATCTATGACACATATTCATTTAGTCATCGGGCCACTTACTGTACAATTATGACTACAATTCCCACAGACGCTTACTGATGCAGTGCAATGCTGCGCATTGCTTACTGATACTTCTCACAGATGCTGTGCATCATATTCACATACACCTGCCCTACAGTGACAGCACATGGTCTGTGCGCTGATCCCTGTAGTATATAAAGATTCTCATGTAGTAGATAGTTCTTCAGCTTTATACATCTGAGATATCCGCTACACAGCGTGACTCTTCTCTAAGGTGTATTGTCTCTTCACTCACCAATCCCCCTCTTTTCAGTTGTGACCTCGCTGTCTAGTGTGCGCCTCACAGGCAAGTTGCTGTGCTGTGCTGGTACAGTGGTGGCATGGGCAAGGAGGTGGTGGCCATGCTGTGTTGGCACAGAAATGG
>QLPN01002615.1:51054-68239 GCA_003314395.1 Albatrellus ellisii | reverse complement strand
TTCCCAGGTATCTGGGTATCGTACGTCGTCCTCCCAGAACGTCCACAATTGCGTATCGACCGCTCTACTCCAAGTGTCCACCACGTGCGTGCTGTGGAGGATGTCACGGGGCGCGAGGTGGATGTGTAAGGGGTGAACACTATAAGAGCCGACGATGATTTGGAGAGTGGATGAAGGTGAGCAAGGGACATATACTTTAGTCCACAGGCTGCAAGTACACTCACTCTCATGTTTCTGCCACTTGCAGTGTTGACAGAAATGGAGAGGAGGGCGGGGAAAGAAAAGTTGGCGGTAGAAGCGCTTCTGCTCACGTTTCGGTTTGTGAACGAAGCCTATGGTGTAGAAAGGGTTGCAGACGAATTGGTGATGGAAACACTGGTCTGCAGGGAAGGGAGGAAGGGGAAAGGTGTGGCAGGGGAAGGAGTTCTGATCAATTGTGAGGCCAACACTATGTTGAAGCCGAACAACTGAAAAAGCTAAACAACAAAAAGGACGATCGCGCTTTGACTAGCGGATATCCCAGATATATTAGCGTATAGTAAGAGAGAAGAGAGAAGAGTACTGTACCTAGCGGATATCCCAGATGATCAGAACTGGAGAATAAACCGCTAGGAGTCTTACATATATATAGTATCCTAGAATGTGCACAGACCATGCAGTACAGTATAGGGCAGGAGAATGAGAAAGTAAAGTAGTGATGTCATATCTAATAATAGAGGGGACGCGTCATTGCTGACTGGGCTCCGCAGTAACTGTGAGAGTGATTGGTGATACTCCGCAGCAGGTGTGAGAAGGATTGGTGAGCATGCGCAGTAAGTGTGAGAAAGAGAGTCATAACTAAAGATAGAATGGGCCGATCGGAGATCAGGCGACATATGCATCATTGGCCGATAAAGATGAAGAGAAAGAGTACGTGACCGTGGGAATCGCTTCAATAGATCAAGAGCAATTGTAAGATCTATGATGATAGAGACATAAGAAAATAGAGAAAAATGAAGAGAAAAATAGGGAAAATAATAGCGGCCTGACATGCTGCAGATATGCTATCTGTGCTTCTCCCCTTTGGGGATATGATTTCTATCTTGCTGCTTATCACATTATCCTTCGCTGCCTGCCCAAGCCTGCACATACAGAATATGTACTACAGCTATAAGCGCATGGACCCGCACAGTAACTATAGGGCAGGTCTATGAAGACAATACCTGCAGTAAGTATGACATCATGTGCAGCATGGGTGCATACAGAAGAAATGGAGTGTAAGTAGATAAGGATATGATAAGATCAGATAAACTGAAAGGAAAGATGATCTAATCATATCTAATCAAAAGGAAAGTAAATGAAAATGAAGAGAAATAAAGAAGTAAATGCACCAAATAATGGCACCTGACATATTCAGCTAGTGTGCCAGTGGATGCCCATGCCAGCCCCTTTGTCAGCACATCAGCGACCTGCTCACCTGTCAGACTATACTCCAATTCCAGTTCCCCACCAGCATACTTCTCACATAAGAAATGATACTGCACATCAATGTGTTTGGTTCATGCATGAAAGGCTGGACTTTTCATGATGGTGATGGCAGACTGATTGTTGATTCAGAGCATTGTAGGAGAGTCACAGAGTTTGCCAAGCTTGGAACAGAGGGTGCAAAGCCAGACAGCTTCTTGTGCAGCATGCACACCTGCAATGTATTTGGCTTCTGTGCTAGAGAGCACTGTCAAGGCTTGCTTTTTGGAGCTCCAGCTAATTGTGCCACCTGTTATGAGGCACTTGCTTTGGCACCTTGTAATGTGTTTTCTTTTTCTCTTCTCTTTTTCTTTATCTTACTTACTATAAGTGTAGTATTAACTACAGTTGTTGAGCTTAGCTCCTACTTATAGTTAGGACCCTATTTCTTTTCCTTTATAGTACTTTAGTATTCTAGAGTGTGAGCTTAGCTCCAAGTACTATAAAAAGCTTGCTTTCACCTTTTTATCTTTCTTTATTTATTTACATTTATTTGCTAAGGACTATCATTATACAATTAGCAAGGACTCATCCTATCTCATCTTTATTTGTCTTTGTTTATATCTTGTTGATTGCTGTGCAATCATTGTTGATCTGTGAAACCTTATTACTTGTACTATCTTTAGGACTCTGGTTTTGTATAAGTAGTTGAAAGACTGGTGGTCTTAAACCCCAGTCTTGTCAACTTCACAATCTAGGGATTCTCCTATACTGCGCTTGACCTAAGCTCACTACAATCTCACTCTACTCTCTAACAACTAAGTCTTAGATCTCTAAGTCACTCTAAGCATTGCTAAGACATCCTAAACTCATCACCCTGGATCCTCATTTAGTCATTGGTGGTATCATCCTCATCACTATCTTGTTGATCCCACTCTTCATTGTCATCAGGAATGTTTACTACACTTATCAAGCACATACCAACTACCTTGTTACCAGGGGTATAGTTATTGCAAACTTTCCCTAAGACCATCCAATAGGCCACTCTTAGCACCACCAGAGAGAATGAAGACATATCCAGAGATGGATTGCCTGTCATTAATGTTGGCTGCCCAATCAGCATTGATGAAACCTGTTAACTTGCCAGGGGAGTTGCCATCAAAGATATACATAAGACTCCTAGCGGTTTATTCTCCAGTTCTGATCATCTGGGATATCCGCTAGGTACAGTACTCTTCTCGATCCCTACTTACTATACGCTAATATCATCTGGGATATCCGCTAGTTGAAGCGAGATTGTCCTTTATTTGTTTTAGCCTTTTTTCAGTTGTTTGGCTTCGATGTAGCGTCGGCCTCACACTGACAACCATTCAGACCAGGAGTACTATACCTTTTTACTATAACAGAATCTCTTTTGTAGTACTAGTAGCACTTATATACTAGTATATACCTCTATACCTCCATCTTCCATTTTGTGTTGAAAGGCCTATTCCCTTGAAAAAGGAATAGTGAGTTTTCACTTCACACAATCTTATTTTCACCATTCCGTGCATTCTACACTTGGAAAAGAGAACTAGATCTGGCAAATCCTACACTAGATTCAGCTCTCTTCCACCACCAGCTCGTCGGTTGACTTCTATTGCTCTCCTCTGCTTCTATGCCAACACCTACAACTACAGACAACAACAGGTGATCTGGTTCTTCAAACTTCATAATCCCTATTACAACAACCACCCTGAGGAATTCCCATGGCATTTCTTTCTGAACTACCTTGACTGCACCAGCCCCTATTACAATTCATTCCCCCAAGCGTTCATTTTTAGAAATGTACAATGATGTCATCAGGGCCAAGCAATTGGGAAATGAGAAATCCAGCACCAATGGTTGAAGATTCCTCAGAAGAACAGGAAAGGGAAAGAAGAGAAGCAGACAAAACCAGAATACTCAGGCTTCTAGATGTGGAGGAAGTGATGGAGATGATGAATGATCAGATGAAACAACAGCAGCATGTACAGAAGGAACAGGGTGACACAATAATAAGTCTGGGGACCACAATGGCAGACATTGCCAAAAATATGAAGGAAATCACCACAATAATGTGGCAACAAGTCATTCCTTCAGTACCCCCCCCCAATTATTCCCACCAGTTCCTCTGGCCAAGCAAATGTCCAATCAGCCCATGTATTTGCCCAACACTGGGTAAAAGTTTCTGCACCTACAGCATTCTCAGGGAAGTGAGACAAGCTTGACTTGTTTGTCCAAGAACTATTTTTGGTATTTGCAGCAAACAAAATGTGGACCAATAGTGATTGAATTACCTATGCCCTTTCCTATATGATAGGAGGATCGGCAGAAGCATGGCGCAACCTACAAGTTGTGAAACAATGACTTCATGAGGCTAACCCCCTCAATCCATTATATCCCATGCCATTCTGAGACTGGGTCAAAGTCAACACAAAACTACGCGAGCAGTTTGGAGATCCTGATGAAGCACATACTGCACAACAAGCCTTGCACAAACTATGACAAATGGGGAAAACAGTGGACGAGTACACCACTGAGTTCCTCCTCTTAGCAGCAAAAACACTTTATGATGAGCATGCACTCATTGACTGCTACAAAAGAGGACTGAACAGCAATGTATTAAACTGAGTTTATAACATCAATCTGCTCCCCACTACGTATTTGGACTGGCAAAGAATGGCTCAACAAGTGGACAGGCATATGTGAGAATATCACCAATTGATGCAGTCCAGAGGTCCATCGCAATGGACCGTCAGATACACTCAACAAGCCAATTACCAGCCAAATACAAGTGTGCAGAAGGCTAGCAATGCAATGGTGCCAATGGATGTAGATGCAACGCAGAGAAGAAGACCCCTGATATGTTTTAATTGCAGGAAAGAGGGGCATAGGGCAAACATCTGCCCACAGAGGAAGAACATCAGAGAAATTCATGAAGAGATCAGGCAGATGAGCATGGTGGATCTTGCAAAGATGATATTTGATGAAGGAGAAAGGAGGAAGAATTTGGGTTTTGCAAAGGACAGCCAGTAGATGTCACTGGGCTGTCCAAAAATATGTTCTCAGTACTTACTCTGGACGATGGTGCTGTTGATCACACAAATGTATGCAATCCTATTGATGAAATAGTATTTAACAACATTGCATCAGAGACCAAGACTGAGAAGAAAGAGACATCTGAGAGTATGCCCTCTCAAGACAAAGAAAAGCATGTAATCATGGGAATCTACCCATGGTTAAAATCAAGATCAAAGTACCAGAGAATGGACAGACAGTAACAATCAAAGCTCTTCTAGACTCAGGAGCCACCATGTGTTACATAGACAAAAAATTTGTAAAAACAAATCGTCTAAACACAAGAAGGCTTCCTATAGCTATACCAGTCTACAATGTTGATGGAACCAAGAATGAACAAGGATCTATCACTGAAACAGTGGATTTAATTGTCAAAGTCCAAAATCATACAGAGAGAATGACATTCTGTGTCACAGGACTGGGAAAGGTCAACCTCATACTTGGAGAGACTTGGCGTAAAATCCATAATCCCAAAATTGACTGGAATACTGGAACGATCTTGTTTACCAGATGTCCACAAAGGTGTCACATACAAGTTGTCAAAGACAGAAAGGAATGGAAGAAGAAAAAGATGGAGAAATTGAAAAAAAGAAATACCAAAAACAGTGGAAGTAGATGACGATGATGAAGATGAGATACAGAAGGAAGATCACATTCTCTGCATCATGATAGGAGATGATGAGAAGAATGCAGCAATTCAAAATATATCCCAAGACTTAGCAAGCAAAGCGGAGAGGAAAAAGATAAAGAAATCCTTTGAAGATATTGTCCCAAAAGCATATCATGGGTTCAGATCAGTCTTCGAAAAAGAATCTTTTGATGAACTACCTCCAAAACAAATTTGGGATCATGCTATCAAATTGAAACCCAGAGCAAAGATGCATATGGGAAAGGTGTATAACCTATCATTTGTTGAACAACAAGAATTGGAGAAATTTGTCGAAGAA
This sequence comes from Albatrellus ellisii, assembly GCA_003314395.1. Lineage (NCBI taxonomy): Eukaryota > Fungi > Basidiomycota > Agaricomycetes > Russulales > Albatrellaceae > Albatrellus > Albatrellus ellisii. The sequence continues at coordinate 62,750 of QLPN01002615.1, read as the reverse complement.
AATTTGAAATCAGGACATATACACATTTCTAAATCACCTATGGCTTCCCCATTTTTCTTTATCAAGAAGAAGTCAGGCGAATTACATCCTATCCAAGACTATCGATGTCTCAACAAGATTACTATCAAAAATTCCTATCCTTTACCTCTTATCTTGGAATTGATAGATAAACTCAAGGGAGCCAAATATTTCACCAAACTTGACATTAGATGGGGATACAACAATGTTCATATCAAAGAAGGAGATGAATGGAAGGCTGCCTTCATTACAAATAAAGGACTATATGAACCTCTTGTTATGTTCTTTGGACTTACCAATTGCTAAGAGCGGCCTATTGGATGGTCTTAGGGAAGGTCTATATTGATACTCCTGGTAACTGGAGATTGAATGCGTGCTTGATGCATGTAATAGAAGTTCCTAATGATGATGAAGATTGGGATCAACGAGATAGAAATGAGGATGATTCCACCAATGACGATGTGAAGATCCAGAGTGATGAGATTTAGGATGTCTTAGTGACACTTTAGAGTGACTTAGAGATTGTGGACTTAGTTCTTAGTTTTTTAAGAAGACGGGTTTATAGTGAGAGTAGATCAAGCGCAGTATAGGAGAATCCCTAGATTGCGAAGTTGACAAGACTGGGGTTTAAGACCACCAGTATGTCAACTATTTATACAAAACTGGAGATCTAAGTATAGTAAAGTTGCGCAGTATTGCGCAGTAAGTAAACGATAATGTGCAGTAATGTGCAGTAAGTACACGTCCATGTGATATAAGTGGCTCAGCCACAAACGTGAAACGAACATGAGATATACAAAGGTAAATAAGAACGAGAAAAGGGAGTCCTTGCTAATTGTATAGTAATAGTCCTTAGCAAGTAAATGTTATAATAAATAAATAAAGATAAAGAGAAAAAGATAAGTCTAGTATAGTACTTGGAGCTAAGCTCACACTTAAGTATGTAAATACTTAAGTACTATAAAAGAAAAAGGAAAGATAAGTCCTTACTAAGTAAAGTGGAGCTAAGCTCACACTTGTAGTAATAATACTACACTTTACTAGTAAGTAAGATAAAGAAAAAAAGAAAAAAGAAAAAGAAAATTGTTATGAGGTGCCAAAGCAAGTGCCTCGTAACACCAATAGCCCTGCAACTTTTCAAAATATGATGAATCATCTCTTCAGAGAACTCATCGCTAGGGGCAAGGTAGTGGTCTATATGGATGACATCCTCATCTTCACTGCAACATTGGAAGAACACTGTTGCATAGTCAAAGAAGTCCTTACAATATTACACAACAACAAACTATACCTAAAACCCAAAAAATGTGATTTCAAGAAAACAGAAATTGACTATCTTGGCCTCAAAATATCCTTCAACAAAATCATGACGGATCCTGTCAAAGTCCAAGGGATAGCTGAATGGCCTGTTCCAACCTCTGTTACTGAAGTCTGATCCTTCTTAGGGTTTACCAATTTCTATCATCACTTTATTCAAGGATTCTCCAACATAGCAAAACCTTTGAATGTTCTTTTACAAAAAGATAGCAAATGGCATTGGGATCAGGAACAAAAAGACTCTTTCGAAAATCTTAAAACAGTGTTATGTTTGAAACCTGTTTTAGTCTTTCCGGAACCAAATTGTCCCTATCTTGTAGAAGCAGACAGCTCAGGATATGCTACTGGTGCCATGTTATCACAGATGAGAGATAATGAGAAATGGCATCCTGTCACATATATCAGTAAAGGACTATCACTGGCAGAGAGGAACTATGATATTTACAACAAGGAGATGTTGGTGGTCATACACACATTGGAGCAATGGTGACACTATCTAGAAGGAACGGATAGTACAGTTGAGATCCTCACGGATCACAAAAACCTAGAGTACTTTATGAGTGCCCAGAAATTGAACCATCACCAGGCCTGATGGTCTCTATTTCTTTCTAGGTTCAACTTTCACCTTTCCCACTGACCAGGGAAGAGTTTGGCCAAACCAGATCTCCTCTTGAGACAAGCAGATCATAAAGAGGGGGTGGAACATGACAATGAGAATGTCATACTGCTTAAACCAGAATTTTTCACAAAACCAAACCATATACAAGCAGTCATGACAAACAATATTCCACTACTCCAGAAAATTGCAGATGAACAGGAGAAAGATGGAGATGTCAAGATGTGGGTAGAACTATCAGCAGACAAATGCAAAACAGCTACCATAGCAGGTTGGGGACAAAACAAGAAAGGATTACTCACATACAAAGACAAAATCCTCATCCCTGACAGTTGTAGAGCAGATGTTGTCAAACAATGCCATGATACCCCAATCGCAGGACATCCAGGACAATGGAGGACACTAGAGATAGTGTCAAGAACCTTTTGGTGGAAAGGAATGGCAGCATACATTGGAAAATATGTCAAAAGTTGCAACATATGTCAAAGAACAAAAACGATCACTCAAAAACCACAAGGAGAATTGACTCCTAACAAAATACCCAATCATCCTTGGCAAATCATATCCACAGATCTTATCACACAATTACCAGACAGCCAAGGATATGATTCAATTCTAGTGGTCATTGATCGTTTTTCAAAAATGATCCATACTATGGCAACAACATCTGATGTAACTGCTGAAGGTGTAGCACAATTATTCAGAGATAATATTTGGAAATATCATGGACTACCCAAAAAGATTTTATCTGATCACGGTCCCCAATTTGCTTCCAAAATGATGAAGGAGTTAAATTGGTTGCTAGGCATTAAAACAGCCCTATCCACAGCATATCATCCACAAACAGATGGACAAATGGAGAGGATCAATCAAGAGATAGAACAATATCTCTGTATCTTCATTGACCATCATCAATCAGACTGGATGAACTGGTTACCAATGGCAGAATTCTGCTATAATAACAGGATCAATGCTTCAACCAAATACTCTTCTTTTATGCTAAACTCTGGACAAAATCCAAGGATGGGATTTGAACCAGGCAAGATGTCCACTATTGATTTGGTAGAAAATTTTGTTGAAGGATTAAAAAGGACGAGGGAAGATGCAAAATCAGTGCTGAAGAAAGCGGCTGATGATATGAAGAAATATTATGACACACACAAAGGGAAAACTCCCAAATATCAAATTGGAGACAAAGTCTGGTTAGATGCATCTAACATACAGACAGGACAACTGACTCAGAAATTGGATCATAAAAGATTGGGACCATATTCAATTGTCAAAGTGCTTTCAAATAATGCTTACGAGCTAGCACTACCCAAATCTATGAAAATTCATCCAGTCTTTCACATCATCAAATTTCACCATATTCTCCAAATGATATTCCAGAATGAGTCATAAAAATTCCTCCACCACCCATCATCAAAGATAATGTCAAACAGTATGAAGTTGAAAAGATCTTAAACAGCAGAAAATATCAAGGGAATGTTCAATATCTTATCAAATGGAAGAATTACCCAGAAGATGAAAATTCCTGGGAACCAGCATGTATCATGATCAAAGACGTACCCAAACTGGTCAAAGAATTCCATAATACATATCCCACTGCTATTCAATCTATTCAACACTGTTCCATTCCTATCAAATGACTTTCCGACTTGGCCACTTTACCCACTCAAGGGTCAGAGCATGCTGCTGGCTTAGATCTTTACAGTGCAGAAGAAATTGTCATTCCTGTGCATGGTCAAAAATTGGTCAATACTCAAATCTCCTTGGCTATACCAGACAACTGCTATGGATGTATTGCTCCTTGCAGTGGTTTGGCTGTCAAAAATTCTATTCATATCAGAGCAGGAGTTATCGACTCAGATTATCAAGGACCCATGAAGATTCTATTAGTCAATCTTGGTGATACTGACTTTAATGTCAACATCAAAGACCAAATTGCTCAATTGATCCTAGAACATATATCTCTTGCAAAAGTTGAAGACATCAATTCATTGGATGATACACAATGTGGTGATAAAGGTTTTGGCTCTACTGGAGTTTCCTTTGCTCATCAAGTTGTCTCACCCTAAGAAGGGGGGTATTTGTTAGAACATACTTATTTTTCTCTTCATTTTACAATTTCTTTTATCCTTATTGCTCAAGATCTACTAGAGATATCTTATCTCATCTTATCAGATCATTAGTAGATCTTATCATGATTATCTATGACACATATCCATTCAGTCATCTGGCCACTTACTATACATTTATGACTACATTTCCCACAGACACTTACTGATGCAGTGCAATACTGCGCATCACTTACTGATACTTCTCACAGATGCTGTGCATCTTATTTACATACACCTGCCCTACAGTGACAGCACATGGTCTGTGCACCAATCCCTGTAGTATATAAAGACTCCCATGTAGTAGATAACTCTTTAGCTTTATACATCTGAGATATCTGCTATACAGTGTGACCATTCTTAAGGTGTATTGTCTCCTCCCCTTGCCAATCCTCCCTTCTCTTCAATTGTGACCTCACTGCCTAGTGTGCACCTCACACACCCTTTTGCTTTCAAGCATATGATGAGACATTGTAGCATTTGTTGTTATCATGAATAGGTGTGCATTTGCTGCTAAGAGCAGCCTATTGGATGGTCTTAGGGAAGGTCTGAAACAATAATACCCCTGGTAACAAGGTAATTGATACGTGCTGATGAGCATCATGCACACATAACACTGGAAAATGACCATGAGTGACATCAGGTGAACACAGTGACATTAACACACTGCATGCAACAATCATCCACAGTCACATTAATCACCCATTTGTTTAGGTGTTGGACTATAGGACTGGGTTTGGCTGACAAGGAGCAGGATTGATAAGCTGTATAGGCTGAGATGTGGTCCATGGAGTCATGAGTTGCAGAGTCAGCATTTGGTGCAATCAGTGCTTTTCCTATTTCACTCATCTGTATAGCATGATACTTTAATTGCTTGCACCCAGACTCTACATCATTGCAAATACCCCTATGATCGACCCTACATTGTAAATTTTCTGTTTTGATTTGTTGTGCTCCAGCCTTGGAGCTAGACTTGTATTTAAATGGTGCATCATCCATCAGAAACAATAGATTTCCCCCACCCACAATTTGACTTCTCTTTTCCATCCAAGCTCATAGTGAAAAAGTGCACCCTAATCTTCCCTCTGTGTTTCTCACTATCAAGAAAGTGTGTGTTCCTTGTAGGTCATGTCTATAATTGTGTTGCGTTCTCCTTTGTGTTGCGTCCCATTGTGTTCTCCATTGTGTTGTGTTCTCCTTATCTCACCATATCACCCATTTGTTACAAGAGTTACATTCCCTTTTGTCACCCTAGTTGCGTTGCACTGTTGCCCTTAACTGCTATAACTCTCTTTACCCTTGGTGTCTAGAGAATCTTACGACTCGCACCCTCCAGCAATTGTTGTGGTTGTGGTTGTTTTCCCCCTTCAGCCCTCCACAGCACATATCAGCACTTGATAGGTGTGATAGATGTTTCTGATGATGATGTAGAGTGGGATCAATGAGATAGCAATGAGGATGATACCACCAATGACTATATGAGGATCCAGAGTGATGAGTATAGGATGTCTTAGCAACACTTTAATGTGACTTAGAGATCTTAGACTTAGTTCTTAGTGAGTGAGGTGAGAGTTGTAGCAAGCTTAAGGTCAAGTGCAGTATAGGAGAATCCCTAGATTGTGAAGTTGACAAGACTGGGGTTTAAGACCACCAGGATTTCAACTACTTATACAAAACCAGAGTCCTAAAGATAGTACAAGTAGTTAGAGTTCACAGATCAATGATGATTGCACAGCAATCAATGAGATCATGTGACTAAGTTGCATCCATAGTAAGCTGAGTAGGTGTAGCCATAAGCACAAGTGAAATGAGAGATAAACAAAGACAAATAAAGATGAGATAGGACTAATTGTATAATGATAGTCCTTAGCAAGTAAATGTAAATAAATAAATAAATAAAGATAAAAAGGAGAAAGAAAGCTTTTTATAGTACTTGGAGCTAAGCTTACACTCTAGTATGTAAATACTAAAGTACTATAAAGGAATAGAAAGAGTCCTTACTACAAGTATGAGCTAAGCTCAAGCTGTAGTTAATACTACACTTATAGTAAGTAAGATATATAAAAAGAAAAAGAGGAAAAAAAGAAAACTGTTACAAGGTGCCAAAGCAAGTGCCTCATAACATTTGCTGTGTGATGGCTGACTTGTCGCCATGGGTGTCAAAGGGTCACAATGTGTCAGGCATGGAAGTGGTCACAGTCATGGGAGTTGCTGGGAGAGGAGAGACTGGTGGGTCACTGGCATGAGTATCACACTCATGGGACTCTGAGTCATCCACTGATGAGTATCACATGCATGTAACACCAGAAAACAACCATCAGCAACATCAGGTGAACACAGTGATATTAATGTGCTGCATGCAACAATCATCCATAGTTGCATCAATCATGCATTTGCTTAGGCATCAGAATATACAGGACTGGGTTTGGCTGATGAGGAGCAGGACTGATAGGATGTACAGGCTGAGGTGTGGTCCAGGCCCACCAAAGTAACCATGGAGTCACAAGTCATGAAGTCAGTGCTAAGAGCAGCCTATTGGATGGTCTTAGGGAAAGTTTGTGATAACTATACTCCTGGTAACAAGGTAGTTGTTGTGTGCTTGATAGGTGTAGTAAACATTCCTGATGATGATGAAGAATGGGATCAACAAGATAGTGATGAGGATGATACCACCAATGACTAGATGAGGATCCAGAGTGGTGTGTTTAGGATGTCTTAGTGTACACACAGGTATGGGCAGGCAACTAGAGCTAGTATTATTGATGTCACAGTGAGCAGAGCATCTGCAGTGGTAGTGCTAAGAGTGGCCTATTGGACGGTCTTAGGGAAGGTCTATAATGTTACTCCTGGTAACCAAAGTTTGGATCTGAGTTTGATGAATGTAATAGAGATTCCTGATGACGATGAAGAGTGGAATCAACGAGATAGTTATGAGGATAATTCCACCAATAATGATACGAGGATCCAGAGTGACGAGTATAAGATGTCGTTTAGCGACGTTATAGTGGCTTAGAGGTCTTAGACTTAGTTCTTAGAGAATGAAGCGAGATTAAGGTCAAGTGCAGTATAAGGAAAATCCCTAGATTGCGAAGTTGACAAGACTGGGGTTTAAGACTGCCAGTCTGTTGTCAGGATTGTCAAGCCTATGGCGGCAGCCCATAGTGCGAGACCACCGACTCCTGACTTATCCCTGCTCTCCTTTGGAGAGGCTTACTGGGAGCTGCCCTGGATCTAAGCCCAAGGGATGAGGAGACTCAGACTATAGAAGAGGGGGATGAACCAGCTGTAACAAGCTGGGGTCTATTCGTCTAGCTACCTATCTACTTATAGTACTGGATCATGCGCACGGACCAGGCACAGTACTTAAGGGCAGGTCTACAGTAACTAGAAGTGCAGCAAGTGTGAGAGTACTGCTGACGGATGCGCAGCATCCATGAGAACAACCCTGAGAAGACCGAAATGACAGTAAGTAAGATATCCAACAAGATAAGATGTAAAAGATAAGATGAAGATCTTATCTTATCAGATGATCTAAAGATAAACAATAAAGAAAGAATAAAAGAACAGTAGGGAATAAAGTCAGCAGTAGGAGTCTGACATCTGTCAACTATTTATACAAAACTGGAGATCTAAGTATAGTAAAGTTGCACAGTATTGCACAGTGTCAGGCTTCATTATTTGGAGCGTTTAGCACTTTATTTCTTTTCATTTCTTTTATGTTTCTTTTGATGATCTGATTAGATTAGATCTTATCTCATTCTTCTATCTTATCTAATCCTTATCAGATCTCACTTACAGTCGCTACGTTCTAGACTATGAGGTCATACCATGAGGTAGCTGCATGGTACCATACTTACTGCGGGTATTGTCTAGTTGACCTGCCCTTTAGTTACTGCGCTGGTCTGTGCGCGTATAGCTAGAGTATATAGTGTCTTCTTAGATAGCTGAATATACTCCAGCTAGTTATGGCTGGATATCCTCTCCTTTTAGTGTGAACTATTAGTTGAGTGCACCCAGTCTCCCTTCTAGGGATATATGCAGACTCCGGTCTCATACACAGTAAGTACATGTCCGTGTGATATAAGTGGCTCAGCCACAAGTGCGAAATGAACTAGAGATAAACAAAGGTAAATAAGAGCGAGAAACGAGAGTCCTTGCTAATTGTATAGTAATAGTCCTTAGCAAGTAAATGTTGTAATAATTAAAGAAAGATAAAGAGAAAAGATAAGTCTAATATAGTACTTGGAGCTAAGCTCACACTCAAGTATGTAAATACTTAAGTACTATAAAAGAGAAAGGAAAGATAAGTCCTTACTAAGTAAAGTGGAGCTAAGCTCACACTTGTAGTAATAATACTACACTTTACTATAGTAAGTAAGATAAAAGAAAAAGAAAAGAAAAAAAGAAACACGTTACAAGGTGCCAAAGCAAGTGCCTCATAACAGGTAGGTAGTGATGGACACAGCATGTGCCACATGCAATGAGAGAGAGAGAAGGTCAGACTCATGGTAAGACATCTGAGGAGTTTGTGTAATAGTAGTCCATCTTATATAGTATATGTGTGCAAGGTTGTAGCAGAGTGTGAAGGTAAAGTATAACAATTACTATAGTGAGGAGGGATGTGCATTGTCCCAGAAATGTGAGTGGAGTGGGTGGTGCTCAGGCTTGTAAGAAGTCCAAGGAGTTGTAAAGAAGTTACCATACATCTTGTGTAGGTAATGTGTATGTATAGAGGAGTGGAGGCAAACAAAAATGTAGTAGTACACACTGAAAAGCTAACACTTAGTGACACTTAGAGTGGCTTAGAGATCTTAGACTTAGTTCTTAAATGATGAAATGAGATTGTAGCAAGCTTAGATCAAACACAGTACAGGAGAATCCCTAGATTGCAAAGTTGACAAGACTGGGGTTTATGATTGCCAGTCCTTCAACAATTTATACAAAACAGTAGTGAGGATGGGAGAGTAAGGTACTTACTCAGACAGAGTGAAAGACATCTGAGTAACTATAGTATAAGAGTCCATCTTATATACTGTGCACAGGTAAGGTTGAAGTGGTGTTTGTATTGGTGAAGTACAAGGATCTCCATAGTGAGTGACACATGTTGTGTGGAGTAGTAAGTGGAGTGTGACAGCATGGAGTGGAAGTGTGGGGAAAGAAGTAAGTATGTGACAAGTACATTTAGAGTACATGTGCAGTGCATATAGAGAGGGAGCTGAATGAAAAGTAAAAGAGACTGTGCAGTGGTGTTCAACATTTTCATCGAGTTGCTGCCCAAGGGAGGTGTGTGTGTGTGTGGTGTGCACCATCACATTAATTTGTGGTTCAAGGGGGGTGTTGTCAGAAAGAGTGCTGCAGCATAGCTCACTGATCAAGTAAGCTATTTTCTGTTCCCCTTTCCCTTTGTAGCACATCATCAGCTTCTCCCAAGCATCTTTTGCTGTTGTTGCATATAGCACAGTGTTGAGGGGCTTGTTGCTGAGTGTCAACACAATTTGCACACACACACATTGTGGTTGCAATTGACCCAGTTGTCATAGTTGGGCAATGTGTTGGCTGGAGCCTTATCAGAACCACTGATGATAGGCCAGAGTCCATGCACATGAAGGACAATTTTGACATGAAGTTTCCAGAAGGTGAAATTTCCACCATTCCCTGTGAGAAAAGGTATGTCATAGAGCTTGCTTGAGGCCTTCACATTTGAGCTCACCATGGCACTCACCATTGTGGTGGTGCTTCCAGTCACTGGTGCAGGAGTCTTGCTTGACAAGGCTGCTGACATGGTGTGTGAAGTGTGGGGGTGTGAGTTTGTCTTGAAGGTGGTGCTTGCTCAGGTTTGATAGACTTCAGGTCTCATAATCTATTGAAGGAGGTTACTTGGAAAGAGCACAGCTGACTGTTGAATGAAGAGAATATATTCTCAGTCTCTTCATAGAAGACTGAAGTGATAATCATTATAGTACTGTACCTGTAGAATGAAGAGAATATATTCTACAGGGGGAATAATAAGGAAACATATAAGACAAACAGCTTAGGAAGTAAGTATTGACCTCAGTCTCTTTGTAGAAGACTGAGGGAAAAGGAAACATGTGAAGGAAATTTTCTATAACTAAGGAGTCTGTCCATATCATCCATGCATCCTGCAAGGGGTCTGTGTGGCACAGCCACACAGTCACACATTTTCTGTCACATATGTTCACTGTCACATGTCACTGTAAACTCCAATGACATATCCTTATTTTGTTTCTCTTTATGGTTCAGGCTCCTCCCTGACTCTACATTGCCTTTACTATATCTCCTTTACCTCATTGTCATCCCACCTCAGCTTTTCTGCACTACAGCTGAGGTGGGTAACTCACCAACTCTACTTCTTCTTGTCTTTGACATACCCATGCCTTCTGTGCAGCTCTATCATCTTTACTCTGTGTACCTTGTTAGTGCACATCATCTTACTCTGCATAGATGTGGCTGCTGCTTCACCCTCTACTCTTGTTCTGACAGAGTCTTGTTGAAGATTGTGTGCATGCTACTATACTTTCATTCAGCTTACTCTCCTTTCTTGCACTTCTCAGACACATACTCTTTACTTCAGTGCATGTACACATTACAGTCACAGTTACTGCATCTCCATGGACCACCCACTTCCTACACTCACACTCCACTCATTACTCTGGGACAATGCACATCCCTCCTCCTTATGGAGCTCCTTGTACTTCCAATACAGACTCCTCTTCAACCCTATTTGCATACAGTACTAATGATGGACACTTTACCTACAACCTCCTCAGACATCTTACACATTGTCTGAGTGAGTACCCACTTACCTCTTAACTGTTCTACCTCTCACTGCACCCCTGCAGTGCTCTTACTATATTGTGTCACCATACTGTGCTCACTCTCACTCTCACTTGCTGCAGATGCTATCTGCCTTGTTATCCCCTTTTGGAATTATATACTCATTGATCATTATGTATAAGCTCTTTGCCCCTGCCTGCCCCAACCTGCATGTACAGCTCTGTCCCTCTTTGCTATCACAATCTGTTTTGGGCTCAATGCCCACTTATTTAATGTCATGGTCTTCTCTCCATTTGCAGCCCTGCTCAGATTTCAACACTATCTTCCTCTGTCATCATCCTACCTCAGCACTCTTGCATAGTTGCTGAGGTGGGTACTCCTCTGTGCTCTCTCTTTCTTCCTATCTGACAAGTACCTGTTCTGTGCAGTCTCTCCTCTATCTGTCACATACCCTCCTTTGTACATGCCCTCTATCATCATCTCTCAGGCACTGTCATCTTCTTCTTAGCACTCTTTGCATAGTCACTGAGTCTCTTTTCTATCTGTCACATACCCTCCTTTGTATACACCCTCTATCATTGGCTCTTAGATATATTGCCTTTGGACTATGTGTTGGTTTTTTCATCACCTTATGATGCTGATCACACTGTTTACTTATTAGGTATACTTATCTCCATCTCACCTTATTAGTATTTCTTTTCTCTTTATGGTTTGAGCTCCTCTTCAACTCTATCTTGCTCTTATTATATCTTCTTTATCTCATCATCTTCTCACCTCAGCACTTCTGCATGTGCTGAGGTGAGTATCTCTTCTGCTCTCTGAGCTCTCTTCTG
>QLPN01002615.1:0-51019 GCA_003314395.1 Albatrellus ellisii | reverse complement strand
ACCCTCTACCCTCTGGTACACATCTTCTCTATCTTACAGATGTGGCAGTTGTGCCCTCTCCTCTTGTTCTGATGGGCTTTAGCCCCTCTCTCAATCTCAGTCTGTTCTGGGCTTGATGCCTTGCCCAGATTTCAACAGTGTTTGCTTCCCTTGCTGTGCTGCCCAGTTTCAACACTATGGTCCTCTGGCTGCTTCTTGTCTTCATGTGGCTTCAAGCCTATTTCTACAGTGTTATGGTTTATCAACCATTTGTGTCCCTGCCCCTGTTTTCACAGATATCCAGTATCATTTTATTCAGCGATGTGTAGAGGATTCTTCTGTTTCACTGTCTTGTCTTCCACCTTCTTCAATTGTTGCAGACACTTTGACAAAGCCATTGTCTTTTCTTCTCATCAGACCAACTTAGAGGACTTGTTGAGGTGTGTCCCAGCCAGGGGGGCTGTTGAAGTTGCTACTATACATTTAGCTCTCCTTACTTTTTCATTTGCTGTGCTGCACCCTTTCAGCCACCCTGTCATGGCCATCACACTTGGTCTGTGCACTGACTCCACATGTATATATACTGCTTGTCCTGTGTTCATATATAATGTCTCTCTTGCACATTACCTGCAGATATGAGCACCAGTGGACTGGCTGCTTAATATACCATAGGACTCCTAGCCATATTGTTCATCTTGGATAGTGAGTGAGAACAATAGAAATAAAGAACAAGGAAACTGACAATAAGATAGTACAATAGTGAAGAACAATGGAAGAATGAGGCAATAGTGTTGTAATGGTAATGATGCCTATTGTACTTGTGAGTCCATTATTCTGAGAACAAAAGAAAAGAAAGGAGAGAAACAAAGAGAAAGTGACCATAGTGATAAACTGTCACCAGAGTAGAGGCAAAGAATTCAACATCTTGATCTTGTTTTGTGACACCACTGGCATTCAAAAATCAAAGTCTGTCATCTTCAACTTCCTTGACTTTATTCACTGAGAACATATTCTGTATGTTGCCACTGTGCTTGTCATGGTGTTTGAACCATGTGCCTAGTGTTGAAAGATGGGTAGTACCACAAATAGTAAATAGATTATTTGGTAACAAAGATAGCCCTGTAGGCCAAGATGCAGTTAAAGCCAGAAGAGGACCATAGTCCAGATGTCATACATGACTAGAGAGAAAGATCAGGCCTAGAGAGATAGATCAGGTCTGTAAGATAAGAGAAGATGTGTACCAGAGGGTAGAGGGTACACAGAAGAAAGAGAGAGCTCAGCACATGCAGAAGTACTGAGGTGAGGTGAAGACAAAGTAAAGAAGATATAGTAAGAGCAGGATAGAGTTTAAGAGGAGCTCAAATCATAAAGAGAAAAGAAATACCAATAAGATGAGATGGAGATAAGTATACCTAATAAGTAAACAGTGTGATCAGCATCATAAGGTAATGAAAAAAACCAACACCTAGCCAGTATGCTACCTCTCTTCAAGTCACTCTTTGCATGTGTGTTTATGTCTTGCAGGATTCCTGCTATTTTGTGTTCTGAAGATAAGTAGCAACACAAGAATTGATTGTTCTCATTTCCTCATGTTCCTTGTAAGAATGTGCATTTGTTCTGTGAATGCTAACTGATGAAAGTCTGAGGCCACTAGCACAAAGATGAACAGAGGGGTGAGGCCTTGAACATAGTTCAGGCATGATGACATTCTGAAGAGATAGATAGAGGGCATACAAGATGCAGAGGTATGCAATGTTAGAGGGAACAACTGCACAGAGTCAGGTAGCTGTCAGAATGATAAAGAGGAGGATGCATGATAGAGAACTGACTGCTGAAGGAGGTTACTTGGAAAGAGCATGCCGACTGTAGAAAGAAGAGAATAATATTCTACAGGAAGAAATAGTGAGAAAACATAAAACACAAATGGCATAGAGGGTAGGTACTGACCTCAGTCTCTTTGTAAAAGACTGAGGGAAAAGAAAAGATGCAAGAGAAATTTTCTGTAACTAACAGGTCTGTCTGTATTGTCCCTGAGTCCCATGAGAGGTCTGTGTGGTGCAGCCATGCAGTCACACACTCATGCATTCACAGTCATGTGCAGCCACTGTTGCACATTGCTGTAAACTCCAACACTGACCTCAGCAGATGTGAGAAGTGCTTGTTGGATCTGATCTGATCTTATCTGATCTTCTTATTGCTTATCTCTCCCTCTAGACACCTGTGGCCCACACTGTTTAGTCAGCATGGTCTGTGCACAATCTTTGTTTGTATATCAGTAGCTTGATAGCATCTTAGAATGATAAGTGGACATTCTCCCATCTGTCTTAAGGGTGCTGTCTGCACCACTCTTTAATACCCTCCACTTCAATACCCTCCTTTGCACTCCTGTTATGGAGTTTGCTCTTTTGATGTTCATCATCTACTTCTCCACCCTCATTGTGGGCTGGACCATCACCCTCATTGTCTACCATCACCTCCTGCCATGCATCAGGACTCTCCTCCCCTTTTAGTTGTACCCCATCACCTTCACTGCCACACATGTTTTAGCCTGCACCAACAGTGCTGAGGTAGTACAACAAGATAACTGGATAGATATAGTAGAGTGGATAGAGTTGGAGAGGAGCTCTAACTAAAAGAAGCAAAGAAATGACAAAAGGAGAAGGATGTGAGTCAAGTAAATAAACACATGTGAACAATACCAGACAAGACAAGAAGCCAGTGAAAACAGGAGGTAAGATGTAAGGAAGATATAACTATGGTATGTATAGTATCCATAGTAAATAGACAAACAAAATTTTCAACACCAACATGGTTGCTGATCTCTATCTGCTTGTCTCATTCACAGTTTTGGACAAGGAAGTCGAATGGTCATTTGCCATGATTGAGGAAGAACAAGAGATATGTAATTCTTATGCCAGCTGTCACTGCCATGCTACACCAATGCTGTGAACAACAAATTGCACTCAACAATCTTCCTCAATCCAGAATGGAGTCTACACCAGTCTCTGGCTCCAGCTTCCAGGACCATTTCCCTCAAAGAAAGTAGTGATGCACAATATCAATCAAGAGCAATGTATTCGAAATCAAGTTAACTTCATTGTGGTATGGGACCTATCAGGAAGAAGTATAATATAGTGTCTTGAACAACCTACAAGTACATCTACAAGTCAGAATTTGCAGCTTCAAACCATTTCTTCAAGTCAAGTATCACAAGTTGTCGAGAATCAACACAACCCTGTCCCATGAAATACCAATATTCTTATTGAACTTTGGCTGCAGATGTCTGTATGCTGGTGGGAGCCAGCACACTCACTGGTCTCTTGATGCACTGACCTGCCAGATCCAACCGTTGTCCCATAACCTCAAAAACATCTCTGCAGAGGGTGGCACAAGGTCATCTGCAGCACATGAGGGGTGGTGTTGGGTGAGTATGGGGAAGGCACCATAGTCTGTGATAATGGATCTGTGACTGTTGAAGAAGTAGCAGGATGTCATGCAATGTGACATATCACATTGAAAGAGTAGGTGCATATGCTTGGATGATCTTGCCAATGACACATACCATGCCATCCAATTTACTAGTCAGCAGCTGGGTCCCATCCACCCCCTGATCACTTAAACACTGCATGACCAATTCTTCACCTGAGATAGCATCCAGCAGGCCAAACCCCCCCTTCCCAGCCACATGACCAGGTCATTATGTGGAGAAACTGTTGCATTGGTGATCCACATCTCCAGAAGATGTCATTTCCAAACAGGTGTGTGAGCACTGCTAGGCAGGTTCCAGAGCTCAACTTGATTCCCTTGAATTTTTTTCATGAATATGATGAGCTGTCAGTCATCAGAAAGAATTGAGAAGTGTGGTATACTCCATGATTCATCAGTATGCATCACTATGCTGTTTAGCTGACCAGACTGCAAGTCAATGGTGCAAGTGTCTATGCTTGATGTTCCCAAAATGTATTGCACAAGAAACTTGTCATTCAGGGACATCACCATGGCTAAAGTATTGTTATATGGACTGGACAACATGCACACCAGCCTGTTCGACTCTACCATCTGAAATTTGGTGGGGGAACTATGAGTGGAGCTGATGGCATAGATGGTTCTGGGTGGGGAAAAAGTGAGCTGGGTGATGGGGCCCATGCCTGGCAACTCAGTGATGTTCAAGTCCCCCAAATGTATGGTCTTGTCTTGAGATGCCAATGCCAGAAGTGACCTGCTGGGGGAAAACTGGAGTGCTGGAACTGCTTCCATATGAAGGGACTGATGGATTTGCTTCTCAGTCCAAATGTCCCAGACCTCATAGGAGCTATGGGTAGCAATGGTGGGGCATGCCAAATCCTGTGAGAAGGACAGGAAAATTGAGCTCACAAAACAGGAGAAGCTACACATGATTGTTGTTTGTTGAGTCCATGATAGTGAATCCCAAATAGTGAGATTCCCTGCCTGCAAACAAGTCACTGCAACCTTCCCATCTGGTGCCATGGTGAAGGCAATAGGCTTTTTTAGACATGCATACAGCTCAATCCAGGAACCTGATTCCAGTTCCCACACTTGGATGGATAAGGGCAGTTCTAGCATCCCAGGTGCCAATACAACCACCAGCCAATATGGGTTAATGAATGCCAACAATTTCATAGGTCTAGGTGTTTCAAACAGCATTACAGACCTGGAAGTGGTGTCTGTTGACCACACGTGGACCTTGTCATCCCCACCTCCTGACACTATGTGTAGACCATCTGACAAGAATGCAACACAGTGAACTGACCCCAAGTGTCCAGTATACATCCCAACTTGTGAACCAGTTGTCACATTCCAGATTCTGATGGTTGAATCTGATGAATCTCCTGAGGCTATGAACTGGCCATCAGGTAAGTATATGACTGACCACATGGCTGAACAGTGACCCATCATGACCTGCAGAAGTGCCCCAGTTTGGACATTCCACAGCCAGACGGTCTTGTCATCTGAGCCAGAGACCAGTTGTCTTCCATCTGGAGAGAAGGTGATGGAATTACATGAACCAGTGTGACCCTCTAGTACATGAATGCATGGGGTCTATGTCTGCTCCCATCCTTCCTCAACACAAATGCCAGACTGTAGTTTTAGTCCATACACCTGTGATAGTCAAGATGCCAGAGGCAGGAATGGGATGACATGGTGGTAGAGCTGCAAGCACATGATACTGATGGTTGGATAAAATTCTCATGTCATTCTCACATAGTCACCCAGGAGGTCAAGAACTAGAGCCCTGGGAGGCACCACTTTCAATTTCCAATCAGTATTCTTTGTTAACAGATCTTGGAGACAAACTGAGATTCCTACCTTGGCTGCCCTGTGTGCAGACTGTAGCATGGTGATGGCACCATCCAGTTCATCCAATAAACTCATCACCTCCAGCCAATTCAACAATTGATTCAAGCAAAAATCTCCAAGGAGATCCAATATTGTACTGTCAATATTACCACTTGACAGGTGAGATGCCCAGTGTCAACATGTGTATTGTAAATGCACTGGAATATGAGTCACAATGTGGAGTGGTAGATCAACAATCTCTTGATTGAGGAGTGATGAGTCCTTGATCCCACACATGTCTGGCGAGAGAATCTGCAGCACTTACAGACAGCGCTCAGTAAGTGCAGCATACCATAGCTGAGCATTGATAACAAAGTTGATGTCATTGCATGGACAGATATCAATGAGGAAATTGTGGAATGAGGGATGAATAAGTCAAACAGAGCCACCTCTGGCATTGGGGATGATGGTGATGGAGTGCAAGTGGCAAAGCATCAAGCACACAGTATCCTGTCCCAGGCCAAGAAAAGCTTCTAGACTTTCACAATTAAGTGGTTGAAAGAGTAGAACCACTGTCCCCAGCACAGTCTGAAGCCTGACTCACTGGTCCTTGGTGATATCAGGGAATGCCTCATGGAGCACCTTACAGTGCATCAGGATGATGGTGGGGAGAAGCTGTCATTGATGTATGGGGCAGACAACACAATCTCAAGCTGCCATCTCAGGTTGCTGGCATTCCTGTCTTCAATGAAATTCACCACTGTTGCTGCAAAAATGAATAGTCCACTTGACTGCTCAATCAATGAACCTAAACTATTCCTCCATGGCCAGGAAATTAATGAAAAGGACCATGCAATATTCAACAGCCTTTGTTCAAGGTAGACACTAATGTCCCTCTGCAAGATACCTGGTGGAATGCTATGCAGGACCAGTGCATTTGTATCTTTCATGAGGCCCATATTGTGAAACCCTCACTCAACATTCATGACTGGCCAACTTGTGATGAAGAACTTGAGAGGAAGAAGGCAAGGAGTGCATATGGAGAGGGCTGTAAGGATGGTTGACATCATGTTCTCTTCTTTACACTCATCCAATGCATTGATGACAATGAGGCATGGTGAAAATGCCTGGTCATGCATACAGCCTCTAGCAGATCTACAATAAGCCTCTTCAGCTGTCTCAATGTGAGAGCATATTGCACATCAGCATCCTTGCTGATTGCTTCAGATACATGCCTCTTGAAAGCAGTATTGAATGAGGAGAGCTGGTACGCTATGGTGGGAAATATGAGATTGACACTGCTGCATTCAACATCATACCTTGAGCAGAAGAAAGATGCACCAAGCTCATCTGCTTCATCAAAGTCGTTTGCAACAGTTTGAGCAATGGTCAACTTTCTGGTCCCTGTCATGCCATCAAGCCAGAAGATCTGACCCTCAGCATTCCCTTGCAACTGTAGAATCTCATCTGCCTTGAGATGGTCTCCCTTGTACCAGTGATGTATCATGCAAAGGACCTCTGTCCTTGTGTCCTTAGTGCAAGGGACTCATTTTGTCCCTTGATCGAATTGTGCTGCATGTGCATACCATGGTATCAGTCCAGCTTGGCTATGTCTCAATGAAATGTATAATATAGTACCAATGCTTCACATACCTGGTGTGGCTATCTAGGGTCATCATCAGTCATACTGATCAAATTGCCAGCAAATCAGAATGATGCACCTGTGTCATACACTTTTTCATGTCCTCAAAACCTGTGTGAATTTCCCTCTGTATTTCCTGTGTGACATTTTAGTAAAGGTAGGATGATGGATATGTGCTCCGACACACCTGAACTCTGCTATCTATCATCACTACACTTTCAACCTGTAGCAGTGCTCAGACATGAGTCAACCCTCAATGCTGATTGATAATTGCCTACCAAAAAGCTATCAATAAACTGCTTGAGCATCCATGAACAGGCCACTGCCTCAGCAGCATCTCTGCCTGCATGGAATACCTGAGTGAATTTCCACCACCACTTGATCCACTGGAGTTTGTCCATCATATCGACAATCAAGCTGCATGTTCCACATGGGTATCAGACAACATTGCTATAAATATGGAGGGGAAACAAGTAAAATACTTGGACAAGTCCCCTACACACTGACAGAGTGAGGGTGAGCACACTTCAGGATTTTTCAGCAGGCCATGAAGTGCACTAGTAAGATCAGTAAAAGAGGTCTTCAACTCAGTGACAAGAACTGTGTTCTGAGTGGCTTGCTGTCCAGAAAAAAGTAACAATCACTGAGATACTGTGGGGCTGAGAGAAGAAGAGTTGCACCTCAACTATATCGATAACATTGAGAAGGCTGCTAGCAGCAGTCTGCAGAGGTGTGAAAATTGTGGACACCTGCACCATGTGTTGTAGGATTGGCATGAGAATCAAGGATCGGGGCACAGCCATGTTGGGGCCCTGCAATGTCATGCCAGATGAGGATCCAGGACCAGGGGCAATTGGAGATGATGACATTGTTGTAAGACAGAACAAAAGAAAAGAGCACAAAATTGCTAGTCATAGTGCAAGAGGGGGAGATTGTTATCAAGCACTGAGGATGAACTTGTGTCCTCAATTACATTAAGATAAGAATAAGGGTGTGAACACCCAAATGCAGTAATTACAGTGGGTGACTTCCTGTGAGCATCTAGATGTGCTAGATGGACTCTAGAGCCAAATCTTCAAGTCCTGCCCATGAACTTTCAAATTATAGAGTTCCCCTTTAAATCATATAAGACATATCAACTCTATATCAATAACAATAGAATTGTGGATTGTTAGACTCCCCCATTTTAAATAATACACCATGATGATGACAGCTATTTCTTGCTGTAATCTCTGGCCAATGATGATCTCCATGAAGAGGAATTGTTCAACATGGCAGCATTTATGTGCTAGCAAGAGCAAATGGGCCTTCATTACCACAATGGGTATTGAGTGACTTCCTGTGAGGTTCTAGAAGCATCTGATGGACTCTAGACATAAACAGCCAAGAAGCTGATGGTAGCTGAGGCTTTGTAATCCAGTTTAGAGCTGGAGGGGGTCTCTAAACTTTAAATCTGAGGGGAGGGTGTACCCCCCCTTCAGATTCTGTGAGCTTGATATCAGTACTCTAGATTGTGTTGCTGAGATGCCAAGACCTGGAATTATGGCTCAATAAATGTTGTGTTAGAATTCTCCACAGTATTTCGTTCAGCTTCTCTATACTTACACTACTATATGTCTTCCTTACATCCTTACTGATGCACGTTTATCCACTTACATGACCTACTACCACATTCTTACACCATGCTCAACAAACCCACTTTAACACTCTGCCTGAACTTAGTTCAGAGTGCACTACATATACTGATGCCCCCACTTTCTTACCACTCTATGGCATTCTACAATATGTCATACCACATCTCACTGCTCTGCAGCCTAGCCCACACCACTTTCCACCATGCCCTTGTTAAAATCACTGTATGTCCACTACAATAGTCATTCGGCTTCTCTTTACAATACATACATGATTCTTTACTCCTCAGACCACCTATACATCCAAATACTTCACACCCCACTCTTCTCTCTGGGACAACATGCATCCCTCCCACTATGGTAACCATTGTACTCTACTTTACTCTCTGCTACAACCATAATACCACTCTACTATAAATGATGGACACCACTATGCAACCTCCTCAGATGTCTAGCATACCGTCTGAGTGAGTACTACTCCACTTCTCCCCATCATTCTCTCACATCTACCCTGCAGCGCATTTGAACCACATCACTCTGCCATCACTGCATTTGTGACTACCTACTTCGTTGCTGCAGGATGTGCCTGCCCTTGACTCTGTGGCTATTAGCCACCTCATACATCTTCACACTAACTTTCATCATAATAATGATTGTCTCCCATGCCCTGTGCACACAGGTTATGGGCCCTGCCCAGTGCATGGGAGCAAACACAACCTGCACAATAGCTTATGTCAGCATTGTGATACTTGCACTTACCATCTTCCCTACCACCTCCACCATCTCCTTGCCAAAAACCACCATACCACCACTCGACAGCTCCTCCAACTACAAGACATGGTCAATCCTAGCCAAAAATGCCCTGCTGATCACAGGAATATGGAAAGTAGTCATAACCGACAAACCAACCCAAAAATATCAAAAGATCACTGACACAGAAACCCTACCAAGCAGAGAAGTGAAAACAACCACATGATACAACAAAAGTGACATCATCAATGAAGAGAAAAGAGTAAAGTGGGATGAAGATGACAATATAGCAACAGCATTCATTAGCTTATACATCAGCACCACAAACGTCCACCTCCTCTCAGATACCAACACTGCATCACACAACTGGTCAATCCTCAAAACCAAATATGGAACACCAGGTGCAATCATGACCTTCACAAAGCTGCACAAACTACAAACTTTCAAATTCAACATGCACGCATCCTTCACCACACAAATTGATGCACTCAAGCTTGCCTGCATCCAACTAGCAGACTGCGGTCACACACTAAGTGATAATGATTTCACAATTATCATGCTTACAGCCCTACCAGACTCATGGTCCAACACTGTATCCACCTTCATCACTAGTCAAGAAGACCTTGACCTCATTACTCCAGAAGACATGCAAGCATGCATCATTGATGAGGCAGACCATCTTACCAGCACCACAGGCTCTATTCTATCAGTCACACAGCACACAACTCATCAAACAGCTTCAACCTCTTCAGCCACAAACCCCTTCACATCCCCTACTGGCCTCACCTCATGTGGCAAACCCAAATTAAATTGCTACACATGCACAAAGTGCGGTCCTGGAAGACATTCAGATGACTTCTGCTGGATCTTACATCCAGAGAAGAAAAGGGATAGGAATGTTGGAGCACATGCTAAGTCTGTTAATACTGCTGTCATCAATCTGCCTGTACCTCCACCACCAGTTATACCCTCTACCCTAAATGTCATGGGATCTGGCCCATCCACTTTGTTTTACTTTGATGTGTGAAATGACTGGATGTTAGATAGTGGTGCTAGCAACCACATCTCACCACACCCTGAAGATTTCATACCAGGCTCCATCCTCAACACCCCAGGGACTATACAGCTCAGGAATAATGACACTATTCCATACCTTGGCATCAGAATGGTCAGAGGAACCACTATTGTTGATGAAAAAATCTGCAGTATTACACTGGAAAGAGTACTTTATGCTCCACACACAGGTGCACAATTCATTTCAATCCCACAAATCACTGCCAAAGGTCTACTAGTAACATATTCAAAAACAGTGTGTTGAATTCATAAAGACAACATGACATGCACATTAGGCAGCACACACAACAGTACTTACTGGCTACAACTCACAGTTACCTCATCATCAGCTCTTGCAGCTCTCAGTACCCTTGAACCCTCCTACACAACTTGGCACCACAGGCTTGCACATGCTCCACAATCCCTACTCATGAAGTTATGCACCACTACAGCCATGTCAGGTTTCCACATCTCAGATCACTCCCCAAATCATGCAACACCCTGCGCAGGATGCATGTTTGGCAAACTCATGCACAAACCATTCCAATGATCATCAAAGCATGCACTGCACCCACTGGACCTCATCCACAGTGACCTTGTGGGCCCCATGGCAACAAAATCCCTCCAAGGCTCCACCTATTTTGCCTCCTTTATTGATGACCACTCTGGATATGCCATTGTATATGCACTTGCATCCAAGGACAGCTTTTCACATGCCCTACAAGCCTTCATTGCATGGGCCCAAACCCAAACTGAATGCAAGCTTAAAATCTTATGAACAGATCATGGCAGAGAATACTTGAATCACACTGTATGAGGACTACTGGAAACTAATGGGATAATGCACAACTTAACTGCACCCTATTCACCACAACAAAATGGCCATGCAGAACAATGGAACAGGACCATCATCAATTCCACGCTGTCAATGCTACACAGCACCTCCATAATCTGCAGATTCTGGGAGCATGTGCTAACATACACCATTCAGATCTACAACAAGATGCCCCAGTGCACATACAACTGGCATAATCCTCACTACCTCTGGACAAATGGTCACATGCCTGATGTTTTGCACTTCCACACATTTGGATGCCTCATGTACATTGCCACTCCAACAGAATGGCATACCAAACTCGACCCACCACAAAATTAATGGTATTCATTGGTTGCAAACCTGGCTCAAAAGCCTGGTGCTTTTGGGATCACAAGTCCTGACAAGTTGTCATCTTGCAGGATGTAGTATTTGATGAAACCCTTTTTCCATTGATGAGCATCACATGCACATAAAGCTGGAAAACAACCATCAGTGACATCAGGTGAACACAGCAATACAAATGCACAGCACGTGACAATCAGCCAGGTGAGCACAGTGATATAAATGCACCACACAGATAAACATGCTGCACATGACAATCAGCCATAGCCACATCAATCGTGCATTTGTTAGGCATCGGACTGTAGGACTGGGGTCGGCCGATGAGGAATTGAATTCATGAGCTGTACAGGCCAAGATGCAGTCCACAGAGTCATGAGTTGTGAAGTCAGCAATTGGTGCAATTGACACCTTTCCTATTTCACTCATCCATATAGTGTCCAGACTCCACTTCACTTTATGATTGACCCTGCACTGTAAATTTTCTGTTATGTTTTGTTGTGCTCCAGCCTTGGAGCTAGACTTGTATTTAGATAGTGCATCGTCCCTCAGAAGAGACCAGATTTCCCCTGCCCATGATTTGACTTCTCCTCCCCATCTGAGTCCATAATTAAAAGGTGCATTTAGATCTTCCCTCCACATGTCTTCTTATCAAGAAAAGTGCATGTTCCCCATAAGTCACGTCTATCATTGTGTTGTGTTCTCCATTGCATTGTGCTGCATTGCATTCTCTACTGCATTGCATTTTTTCCCATTACATTGGGGTCTCTACTGTGCTCTCCTTCATGTCACATCACGTTCCCCTTATTGCTCTAGTCAAGTTGCACTATTGCACTCATCGCCCTTAACTACTAATCCTCTCTACTTTGGTGTCTAGAGAACCTTACAGCTCACAACCTCCAGCAATTGCTGTGGTTGTGGTTTGTTTTCCCCTTCAGCCCAGCACAGTACATATCACCATTCACTCCAGTACCTTCCCCCTCAAGCATCACTCCACCAGCATCAACCCTCTCCACACCATTTGGACCTGAAGATGATCCCTCATGCTCTGACACCTGTGACGATTCAGACTTGGACCAAAACACCCCTGTGCCTCCTCCAACAGTTCCAATCACTGCCATGCCTACTGAATCACAAAATGAAGCTGCTTCCACTCTGATGGCACCACTGGCTCCACCTACAACTCCCACTTTGCCTCCTTGCATGCACAGACCCATGCTCCCAGTCACCCCACTGTCTGTTGCACCACCTGTGCCCACTCGAGCACATGTGACACATTTTTCAGATCGCATACCAGCCCTAGTTGTTCCCTGTGCTGGATACGACACCAAAACCAGTCAGGGTCACATGTGGTGCAGCACCCTGTCTAACAACCCAGAGCCAATATATACAATGCTCAGCCCCATCACTCCAGCACTGCCACCCTCATCCCCAACCAGCATGCCCAAGCTGGTTCCACCTGCCACACCAACACCACTGCCACAACACTCTGGACACACTATACAGTGACCCACATGCTACAATGATAGTGCATACAGGTCACACACGTACCCCAACATTCTACAGGCTTCCTCAGACAAGGATGACAACACATTTGCAACCCCCAGTGCTGGCCCATCTCTGTTGTCACTCCTTGCCACTGCCATCTCCTCTGGTGACCCTCTCACATTGTGCAAAGCACATGCTTCCCTCCATGCTGCAGAATGGGATGCCACCTGCCAGCACGAGCTCACCATGCTTGAGAACATGGGGACCTGGACACTAGTGGATTTGCCTCCCAGCCACATGGCAATCCCTAACAAATGGGTGTTTAAATTGAAAAATGACAGCAGGTTTTGCACACATCTTGTTGCCAAGGGATTCAAACAAGTCACTGGAGTTGACTACAATGAAGTCTTCTCACCCATCACAAGATTCAAATCCCTGCAGTTCCTGCTTGCCCTAGCCACCACCCACAACTGGCACATCCACTTGATGGATGTCAAGAGTGCCTTCCTCAACAGCAACATCAAGGAAGAACTTTACATGTGCCAACCAGACAGTTTTGAGATTCCAGAACTTGCAGACAAAGTATGCTGCTTGCACAAATCTATTTATGGACTTAAGCAAGCCACATGCCAATGGAACACCAAAATGGACACATTGCTTGGTGCTCTTAGCCTCAGTCACATTTCCTCTGATGGAGGTCTCTATGTCAGGCATGGTGGGGACTCATTTCTATTCCTAGTCCTATACATTGATGACATCACCATCTTTGGGAGTGACATCATGGAAGTCTTGGAGCTCAAGTGCACCCTAGCTGCCTCTTTCAATATGACCAACCTCGGAAAAACCACATCCTACCTCAGACTCGAGGTCTGCCATGACCATGCACATTGTGAACTCACCCTGTGCCAGTCATGCTACGTATTGGACATCATTAACCACTTCAGACTGGCTGATTGTAATACAGTCTGCACACCACTGCGTCTCTCCATCTCACTAATGCCCTTCACTGGGGTCACCAGTGCATCCACAAGGATGATGTACCAACAAGCTGTTGGCAGCCTTATGTACACTGTGGTCATCTCATGCCCTGACATTGCATATGCCATCAACTCCCTAGCTCAATACACAACCAATCCTGCACCAGAACACCTTGCCACTGCCAAACACATCCTGCAATACCTCACTGGCACCATCTCTCTCAGACTCTCCTACAGTGGTGCACATGGTACCAACATCACTGCCCACTCAGACTTGGACTGGGCATCATCCCAAGCCAATCGCCGGTCCACAGGCACATACATGTTCTTCTTATGTGGGGGCACAATCACATGGTTGTCCCGCCACCAGCACACTGTCTCACTGTCCTCCACAGCAGCCAAATACATTGCACTATCTCAAGCAGCTGAACAGGCCATATGGTACAAGCACCTCACTGTGGAGCTGGGCATACCTATCTCACTTCCACTCATAGTTTATGGTGACAACAAGGGATCCATCAACCTTGCTAACAACCTGGTCATTGGAAAGGGTACCAAACACATTGACATCAAGTACCACCACATCCATGAATGCATCACACGTGGAGTCATCTCCCTCACTCACCTTCATCTACCTCCATTGTTGCTGATGCCCTCACCAAATCACTTCCATGTGTCATGTTTGACTTGCACCACACTGCCCTTGGCCTTGTTCATGCCACTGCACCGAACGAGGGGGCCTGTTGAAATCACTGTACATCCACTACAATAGTTGTTCAGCTTCTCTTTATGATACATGCACAATTCTTTACTCCTCAGACCACCTATACATCCAAATACTTCACACCCCACTCTTCTCTCCAGGATGACATGCATCCCTCCCACTATGGTAACTGTTGTACTCTACTTTACTCTCTGCTACAACCATAATACCACTCTACTATAAATGATGGACACCACTATGCAACCTCCTCAGATGTCTAGCATACCATCTGAGTGAGTACTACTCCACTTCTCCCCATCATTCTCTTACATCTACCCTGCAGCACATTTGAACCACATCACTCTGCCATCACTGCATTTGTGACTACCTACTTCATTGCTGCAGGATGTGCCTGCCCTTGACTCTGTGGCTATTAGCCACCTCATACATTTTCGCACTAACTTTCATCATAATAACAATTGTCTCCCATGCCCAGTGCATACAGCCCTTGCCTTCTTCAATATCACCTGTTTCCTTGCTTTCTTTGTTGGCTCATATCTGTGCAAACATGTTGGCCCTTGCAGAATTCTTTGCTGTGGTGCCATGTACATCACACAATATTGAAATGAATGGTCGAACACTTGCAAAATGGCACATTTGTCCTAGGGGGGTGGGGGGGGTAAAAGGTAGGGCAATCACACAAAGGTGTACAAAACAAAGTAACCAATTTTTATGTGCCTAGACTTGCATCTGCACTGCACCCATGCTGCAAGATCACATAAGCACAGACCATGTCATGCCTGATCTCTAACACAGTCCTGGTGTGCACCTCTTCCAGGCCAATGTCCATGCTGTAACTACCCTTGAGCAGTCCCACAGCATGCCCATCACTGCCAAGGCCCTCACCATCCTACATGCCCTTGCCCCACTGGGTTCAGAGGCCTTGTACTTCACTATCTGAACTCAACCATGCATGAGATCTCATTCCAACAAATCTAAATCTTTGTTCTCATTCTGTTGGTTTTTTCATTACCTTATGATGCTGATCACACTATTTACTTATTAAGTATACTTATCTCTATCTCATCTTATTGGTATTTCTTTTCTCTTTATGGTTTGAGCTCCTCTTCAACTCTATTTTGCTCTTACTATATTTTCTTTATCTCATCATCTTCTCACCTCAGCACTTCTGCATGTGCTGAGGTGAGTATCTCTTCTGCTCTCTGAGCTCTCTTCTGACATACCTGCTCTATGCAGCTCTTTCTGTCTTCTGTGTACCCTCTTCCCTCTGGTACACATCTTCTCTATCTTACAGCCTGGTCTCTTGCTATAATGGCCCTTGGGCTTTACACTTATCAATTCTGTGTCATGTGTTTGCTTCCCTAGCTGTGCTGCCCACTTTCAACACATTCCTACCACTGTCTCATACTATTTGTCATTTACCCTCAAAATTCTGTTGTATACACTTTGACAAATGCAAGATGCTCAAACCTGCTGGAGGTTTGCATATGGCTCAGTAATTTACATGCTCAACAGGTAGGTACATGAGGATGTGGCAGATGCAGCCACCATGCCTATATGATGCACATGCATGGGCTACCAGTGGAGCATCTTGCTCTGCACCAAAAGCAAAAGTGCAGGGGGCAGCACAGGCACAACCTGTGGCTGCAACACCTGCTGCAGTGCCATCATCAGTGGCTGTGTTGATGGCTGTGTGGTGGCCGGGGGGATGAATGACTGTGGTGGCTGCGACGAGCTCGTATGCATGGAGGGCAGCACAGGGATGATGAGTCAGCCGCGCCGAGTGAGATAGTGGGAGTCGCAGTATGGGAATGCAAGTGCGTACACACATGGCAGGAGATGCAGCTAGGCAGGCCTAGTGCACCTGCCACATCAAGCGAGTGTCATATGAGACATGGGTGACCTGATTGGGAGACATCGGAGTGAGGGATAGATAGTGAATACCAAGTGGCCGAGAATCCACAGCCAAGGATAAATTTGAAGGTCTCAACATCAATACCCATTGTGGTAATGAAGGCCCATTTGCTCTTGCTGGCACACAAATGCTGTCATATTGAACAACTCCTCTTCATGGAGATCATCATCATTGGCCAGAGATTGCAGCAAGCCATGGCTGTCATCATCCATGGTATTCATAGTGTATTACCTCAAATGAGGCAGTCTAACAATCTAGAATTCTATTGTTATTGATTTAGAGTTGATATGTCTTATACAATTTAAAGGGGAATTCTACAATTTGAAAGTTCATGGGCGGGACTCGAAAATTTGGATCTAGAGTCCATCTAGCACGTCTAGATGCTCACGGGAAGTCACCCAGTGTGTTGAGCTGAAGAAGGCATGCCAGCTCCTGGTGCGTCCCTAGTACAGACCTGTAAGTATACACGTAATACGTCTCTACACCATAGCCGGATGTCATTGTCGCGAGCCTAGTGATCACAAGTTCGTCGCTGATCTCATTCCCCCAGCCGAACGCTACTAAAAGCATGCAAGTAACCTAGAATCATTACTTGTTATTACTACAAGTACTATCATAGTACTAGCAGCCGTCGCCTTTCATGCAAATTTTATGAGTCTGACATGTGTTCATGATTTCCCTTTCACTCAAGTTGAATCGTCATATAATGTGTTACAGTAGTTGAGTGTTGACGGCGCGATCAGTCTGACGGAAGGTAAATATGATGTATCTATGAGAATATATGTTCGAAAGCGCATAATATCACGAGATGGGCTCATTGAATCTCAAGGACACGTACAAGCCGTACGAGTCAGGAAACCCAGACACAGAGTCAACAAAACAGGCAAGCGCGTGCTTGATACGGAAAATTACTCGAAACTGACGAGGTCGCCCGTGGATTCTGCACGTCTGTGGATTCCGCAATCTGTATAGCATTTACTTGTATCCACAAGCGGATGTAAATAGCCTCGGCTCGTGGGAATCACGGGTCCGAATGGACACTGACCCATGACTCGATGAGGTACAGACGTCTCTATATCTGCATTGTCCCAGTAAGAATTTGGGCATCGGTGATCTAGAAAGCAGTCAACCATCATCGTTCATGTAATTGCAGACAACCCACCTGCGAAGAATAGAAGAGAGCAATGTGAAGGATGGGCCGGGAGTAAGAGGCTCCCATCAACAAGTCAGCAGCCACCCAGGCTTTCACGGCTTGTGGATATTCGCGAGATTCGCGAGATTCCGACGCATCAACGCACGAACACTATCAGACAACTTTCGGACAATTATGGCCAGGACTAGTCAGCTACGCGTTGCTGGACACGTACCCAGGCCTCTTTGTTTTTGTATTCCATCATTGTTTATTGACGATATGATTCCCATGTCAAAGACAACACTACAAATGACAGAAACCTTTTCTTCCGCCCGCCTGGGTACGTGACGGGAGAGACGACTGTCTACAGCGGTCGAACTTGGCAAAAATTCTGCGGACGCTCGGGAGGTTCTCTAGAGAAATCCCTCATGTACAAAAAAATTAATTGCGCGAGGGGAGACAGGTGGGAATAGATATGCAAAAGTACTTATAGTCCTGCTTAGCGGGCTGCTGGTTGGAAAGCATCCAAGGTTCAGTAGAATGGCGGAACCGGCCGAGTGGGGTCGATAGCAACAACGACCTTGAGTTGGAAACCTGAGGGTCGGAGAAGCCCCCTACCGCACCTCGGTGCTACCTCGTCTGGTCGATCTGATGCCCTAGCCCCACCATTGACACCAGACCCCAAACCCTTCACAGCCCAAAAACTGGAGTATCGCGACCCGTGTAGCTCTGAAAGAAACGACAGCTGCCGAGTCGACGTAATTGAGCAATGATATGGGACTTACCAAACGAACGACGCAGTCTACGGTGGCCAGGAACTCGCAAGGGCGCGGCCGAGGGAGAGGGAGATGACGAGGGCGCAGTCTAGGGAGAGGGAGAAGATGATGACGAGAAGAAAGAGATGGCGTAGCCGAGGGACAGTCGTAGTCGTTCACCAGTTGCCTAATCATCTGTTTTTTTTTATTTTGTGCACTTCATCCGTGGTAATTTCGATGCGTTCATGACCCTCCTCTAGGACAGTCCATATACATCGTATTACACATTCGTCAACATCAGGGTGTCAAACAAATCCGCAAGGCGACGGACTGAAATCCAAATGGCAATCTTCTTCGATCCGGCCTTGATCGCCACCGCAACCGAAGTACGTGTCACAGCTGCAAATTGCAACTTTTTCGGGTTGATCTGCTGATGCACGTATGGCGCCCGCGAATGGTCTACCATTTCTTCGACGTGGCATGTTACTACAGGTACACCGGCCAGGGACTTCATGGCTATCCTGTTTGACACTCTGACTTTGCCGGACTTCGCATTCTAGAGTCATTCTTGAAAGAAAACAAACTTCCACTGTTCCACCCATTCAGATGATGCACGAGGGCTTGAATCGCTCGAGTTGCCTTCGAATTTTGACAGCACCTGCAGTACTGCGTCTTTCGTTGATACGTAGCCTCACTGACCAGATTTACAGTAGGATATCTTCACAACAGGCGATAGTAGTGAGATGTTGACATGCATGGAAGAGTGACATCAAGTGAATGATTCACCTGATACCTGCGAAGTTGGTTGCTACCGAAATGGACAGCTTGAGCATGTCCGAGGCGCCGTGCGCACACTGGGGGCATTCGGTATTTAGTATGTCTATGTAATGAGACTGGGCTCTCCACAGGAGATACGGCAGGCACCATGGAGACGTCACATCCGCATCTCGGATCAGTTACTGTCTGTGGTATGGTGCAGGGGCTGAACGTGTTCGGGAAGCGAAGATCCACGTGGCAATAATGCACGGTTGTGGGCACAATGACCCATTTTCCTTCACACTTACTTTCAGCTGCCATGCGTCTTCCTCACTCTTTTCTTATTTTTCTCCTCTCATATGATCTCGCTTTCGCTGCAATACCCCTAAAGTTCTCATACTCTACACACGACTATTATGTTCTACACCATGATCCTACTGCAGGCGCGTCTCTCTCCGAGGCTGCCGCTGAGCTCGGCGTCCAAATCATCGATCAAGCTGGCGAGCTGAAGGGCCATTGGGTCGTCCGTGCCCTCAAACAGGATGCTTCCAGACAACAGCCAGCCGAAGACATTGCTCTGCAAGCGCTGCAAGATTTGCAGCGTCGTGCGTCCTTCCCACATTCCGTCCGTTCAGATGCCGCACAGCATGCTCGGCGAGTGGCATCTTCAATCAAGTACTTGTCTAGACAGGAGCCGCGACAGCGCATAAAGCGCGCTCCACCACCTATTCGCCCAGGAGACAATGATTCTGAACCCTCAGAAGGAGAGCCTCCTAGCTCTGCCATCGCCCAACGCTTGGGAATTACCGATCCTCTGTTTGGGGAGCAATGGCACCTCGTCAATAATGAGTTCCCTCAGCATATGATGAATGTCACACCTCTATGGGAGATGGGTATAACAGGTCAAGGAATCATTTCCGCTATGGTCGACGATGGATTGGATTACACCAGCGACGATCTCGCCGACAACTTTGTCAGTGATCTTCTCTCTTTTCGTATCTAGTGGCGTTAAACTGACAGTATGAGCATCTCTTAGTGGGCACCTGGTTCGTATGATTACAACGACCACGAAGACTTACCGACACCCAAACTGTCCGATGATCACCACGGCACACGTTGCGCCGGCCAAATCGCAGCTGTCAAAAATAATGTCTGTGGTATGGGTATCGCTTACGAATCCAAAATTGCTGGCATCCGTATCCTTTCCGGCCCTATATCGGATATTGACGAAGCTGCGGCCCTGAATTTTCACTACCAAAACACCTCCATCTACAGCTGTAGTTGGGGCCCCACTGACGATGGAAGGACCATGGAGGCACCAGGTTACCTCATTCAACGAGCTTTAATTAATGGAATCGAGAATGGTCGTGGTGGCAAGGGCTCTGTCTTTGTATTTGCTAGCGGCAATGGTGCGGCCTACGGTGACCAGTGCAACTTCGACGGCTACACGAATAGCATCTATTCTGTCACTGTCGCCGCCATCGATTATAAAGGCTTACATCCGACATACTCGGAGGCATGCGCTGCGAACATGGTTGTCACCTACAGTTCTGGTGGGGGCCAGCATATTGTACGTTCCACACCAATTCTCCGCTGGTCCCTATGACTAAGGGGGGAATGCCAGGTCACCACGGATGTGGGCAAAGACAAATGCTCTAAATCGCATGGTGGCACGTCTGCCGCAGCTCCTAATGCGGTCGGCGTGTATGCCTTGGCGCTATCTGTTAGGTAGATGTTATTTGTCGCCAGGGCACCACGTCACTGAATCAATGTCCTGGTAGACCGGACCTTACTTGGCGTGATATTCAACACCTGTCTGTCAACACCGCTGTAATCATAAATCCAGAGGACCCAGACTGGGAGATGACTGCTGCAGGTCGTCGCTTCTCTTACAAGTATGGCTACGGCAGGCTTGATGGATACAAGTTCGTTACAGCCGCGCAGAATTGGGAGCTTGTCAAGCCGCAAGCGTGGTTAGAGCACCCTGCAGTTCAAATCGGGGGTGGTACATGTGACTTGGAAGCCGTAATGCAAGGAGGAGAGCTCATAGTACCTGGAGGTATCATGGATTCTATGATGTTGACAGCAGAGGCACTGCGAAGCCACAACGTGGAGAAGCTGGAGCACGTCACTATTCGTGTGTGGATCACACATTCACGACGGGGTGACGTTGAGGTGGAGCTGGTGAGTCCGAATGGGATCAAGAGCATACTTGCCGCCCGTCGGCGCAGTGATTCTGCCACGTCTGGATATCCAGGTTGGAGATTCATGACTATCAAGCATTGGTTGGTGTCTATATTTTTGAGATGTCATAAGATCTGAGAATACTTTTACAGGGATGAAGATCCGGTGGGAAACTGGACAATCCGGGTGTCCGACATTGGTGTAGAGGGTCGTGTCGGACATTTCCTTGGATGGAGTATATCTTTTTGGGGATCCGCTATTGATCCGTCTATCACGCAAACCCATGAAATATCACTTTCCGAAATTATGCTACCGCCCCTCAGCTCCGGAAACAACTCGTCGAATGCTGGGGATGCTACGACTACCTCTAAGATCCACCCCAAGCCTACGGATCACCTGCCTGGCGACCATGGCACTGCTGAGGGTGAAGCAGACAATCCCGCCTTCTCGGATGGCAAGCCTGCTGAACAGCAAGACGATGCTGCAGAACCAAGCCCAGCACTTCCTTCTCCCTCTTCCTTGAACCCTACAGCCGACGAGGGTTGGTTCGCCGCCATGTCCAACCTTGTCTCTAGCCAAAGGTGGTTCTTCGTCGCGGCGGGCGCCGTCATCTTGTTCGGCCTCGGTATGGGCCTGATCTTCTGGTGGCGGGCGGCGGGACGGCGTCACAACGGCGCGGGCGCCATTGTGTATACGTCGCTGCCGGACGGCGACGATGTCGCGATGAGTTCCATTGCGCGCGACGCGCCGCGCACGAAGGAGCTGTATGATGCGTTCGGGGAGGTGTCGGACGAGG
This sequence comes from Albatrellus ellisii, assembly GCA_003314395.1. Lineage (NCBI taxonomy): Eukaryota > Fungi > Basidiomycota > Agaricomycetes > Russulales > Albatrellaceae > Albatrellus > Albatrellus ellisii. The sequence continues at coordinate 28,783 of QLPN01002615.1, read as the reverse complement.
AGGCGGACGAAGAGATGAGCCTGCATCTCAGGGGGCCACACGATAGCGCGGGCGGAAGCCAGCGTGAATACCGCGACGAGCTCGATATGGCTGACCAGCGAGATAGCCCGAGTGGCAGCGGGAGCGTGGATGGGAGCTGGGAACACGCTTCCCAGACCCGATGATGGATCAAAGCTTGCCTTTCTTGTCTGACTTTTTATTAGGGCTGTATATATATTCTAATTTATGGGAGGGGTCATGCGTTTTAACGCTCTTGTTACCCAGACTGGCTTACATGTATTACCAGGACAAGACGGACACAGAAAGCACTACAGATACATGGTCACAGCTAGTAGAAAACGTATCATTGCAGGAACTGCAATTTCGTGCCATTAGCTATTCGAATCCATACGTCGTTCTCTTCGTACTGCAGGTAGCGAACCGAATTCAACTGAAGGGGTATTCGAGGATGAAGAAAAACAAAGACGTACCGAGACGATGGTGTTCATGAGCTGTGCTTCAGTGAAGGCAGCGCCCAAGATACGGGCACGGATATCCACCATCGACAACACGTCCGTGCCCTCTTCGTCGTCCATGTCCCGTTCCCGATCCGGCCCCCGCCCCAGACGCCGCTTCTTCCGTTTGCCGCTGCCGCCCTCCTTGGCCATCTCCGTGATGATCCTGAAGATCTTGCTGATGCTCGGGCGATCTGCCTCAGCGTCCTTCTCGTCGTCCAGCAGGCTCTCCTTGCTCACGTCCATGAGCCGCAGCGCCTCGTCCACGTCGGACTGCTCGACCATGCTGCTGAAGCGCAGGCGCGCGAGGGCCTGCGACAGGCGAAGCACACCGAGCAGCGTGCGCGCGGAGGTGTAGGTGTGCGCCTTCTCATTCTTCTCGTCCTCCTTGGACGTCTTGCGCAGGCGCACGTAGGACTCGACGATGTAGTTCGATACCTCCTGGGACACTGTGGGGCGCCACTGCCGCGCATGCGCGATGAAATGCCTATAAGGGTGTTCAGCGATGCGAGCCCACGGTCGGAAAAATTGGCCACGCAAAATTCACCGCATCAAGACAGGGTCAATGACGTCGTACTCAAGTTCGGGGTGCGTGTTGTGCATATGCACGTGCGTGACGTGGTAGGCAAGGCGCTCATCGTCATCTCTAGACGGCTTATCCAGGATCAAGAATAAGAGATCGAAACGTGAGAGCAACGCTGCCGGAAGGTTGATGTTCTCCACGGGCGATACCTTTGTGTTGTATCGGCCATACAGCGGGTTGGCCGCAGCAAGGATAGACGTCCGAGCATTCAACGTTGTGGAAATGCCAGCCTTGGAGATTGAGATGGTCTGTTGCTCCATCACTTCGTGTATGGCCGTACGATCAGTCTCCTCCATCTTGTCGAACTCGTCTATGCAGCAGATACCGTTATCTGCCAAAACAAGTGCACCTCCCTCTAATTAAAGAAAGTCAGCCGAGGGGGGCGGAGTAGGCATTCCGGATAATGCGCACCGAGAACCATCTCGTCTGTGACGGGATCTCGCATGACAGCCGCAGTAAGACCAACGCCCGACGAGCCCTTGCCAGTGGTATACACGCCACGCGGAGCTACCTTGGATATATATTTGAGCAGCTGTGACTTGGCCACACCCGGGTCTCCCATCAGACATATGTTGAGGTCTCCGCGAATCTTCATGCCATCCCCCATGTTTTTTGTGACGCCTCCGACCAGGAGCAAAAGCAAGGCCTTCTTCACGTCCAGATGCCCGTAAATTTCGGGCGCAATACTATGGGCAAGTTTGACGTAGATGGCTGGGTCCTGGCCGAGCTGTGTGACGGCAGCATCGATCTCGGGAGTCACCTCCATGTCACTGTATTGCTTCTTTAGTTGATTTATATAGTGCACCTCGAGGTATGTATCGGTGAGGAGGCCCGCGCGAACGGCCTGGAAGCCAGTGTAGGGGATGGGAAGGAAGATGCCGCCGAGGTGCACGACGTCACCGGGATTCATCATACGAGTCAAGTTGCCACTGACATGAACAGTCATGGATCTGGGTATATGCCCAACAGGGACCTGGTCTGCCTGTACAGCAAGGTCGAACAGGTTCAGGCGTGTTTCTGATCAAGTGAAGGGACACGCACCATTTCTTGTATCTTGACCTCCTGGAACGGACTAAACCGACAGGCACGCGTCTGCATGTGCAGGGAGCCGTGTATGCTGTTCTTCTTGCACTCAGACTCATTTTGGCAATCAGTAATAGGCGTAAATTGTTTGTTAGAGATCTCTTGGAAGGTCTCAGACCCACACACGTCGCACGTGTATGCGTTCACTAATAGAAGGGGTTTGACCTCCGAGACACGAGTAACGATGCCGCGAACAGTGATGAGTTTGCCGAGGTGTGTGCCTCTTACATCTCGTACAGCCATAGCAACGTCGGAGAGAAGAGGCTTGAAATAGAGGTTGCTGTAGAGAAGTGAGAACGTGGTCATCGAGAAAGCAATAGGAAAAGGCATACTATCGTCGCAAAAGGTGGACCGGGAAGCCATCCTGCTGCCCTTCAATTTGCTCATTCCGTTCTCGGCGCTGATGCATGATGATGTCAATGACTTCGTCCTGCTCACTGATGTCTTTCGTTGGAACGGGCATGAGTTTATCGACCACTTCATTGAACAGCTTGATATAACGGCGTGTGTTGGCTCTTATTCGCGAAACCAGCTCGGCCACGCTTTTTTCATGCTGCAGGGCCGAGTATTTTCATGTCAACGTGGCCGACTCAAGTAGTATTGCGTGGTGCTCTCACCTTGACTATGTCCTCCATATCAATAACGAGCATCTGTTGTTCACGATTCGCGATTCCTTGCTGAATAACAGTGAGCGTTTGGCAGACAAAAAAGAGCGGGGATGCTCACTAGCTGAGACATGTACTTAAGCCCCTTCGTCCTATACGCTGGCGACGCTTCATCCCCGTCACCGAGGCCCATGTCTGCGATGCCATCGGTTAGGTCCTTGTTGGTGCCGACGAACGACTTTAGGAAAGTCTTGATGGATTCTGAGAGAGAAGTTAGAGCAAGCAGGGGAAGAACTACCAGTTTGTTACCTTTCTCTTGCTCATAGTTTACTGAGATAGTTACTACTGGGAGGGACATGGGTGGGAAGACGCGGTGTTGGACAACTAGCAACAGGAACGCGTGAAGCCTGGGTGACAGCACGCGTCGTGGATTTGTCACATACTGATCCTAGTTCTTCTGCTGTCACGCGGCCATTTCGTTCGCAGGTACCAAACAGCGCAAGGGAACTACTGGTCTGCCAATTTGTGCACCGAACAACGATGCCTAGCGGCGCTACTGATACACTTTTATTGGTGGTGTTACAAACTTTACAAGGACCCATGGCCGACGTTATCCTGGCTTAGGATCTCCTGCACTCTGTGGAGTTTGCGTGCATTCTCCCCCTCCTCAGGCACTTTTGCATGGCTGCGGGTGCCGATCCGAATGTCCGTTGCGATGCGTGGTGCACCCTTTGCGTGCACGGCAGCGTGGCAATCGTGGATCGCTTGTGAGACCTGAGACCAAGGTCCCTCTTGAACAAAGGTGGTTGAGAGGCAGGATGGTGTGAGGGCGTAGGAGAACGTACCTAAATTCGTGCCGTATCCGCTGCGCGGAAGATTCGAAGTCAATGATAGAAGGCGTCAACGATTAAGGGGTGGGGGTGGGACTGACTGCATCTGTTCACAGTCAAGGCCACAATGAGCAGGAAACGGGGACTAGTCGGACACACTCGCCTTGAATTTCAAACCAGATCGACCGAGCACCCTAGCACACTCGGCAATGTACTCGGCTACCTGGGTTGTCATTGTGCCGGGCGCTGAGAGCGAAAGAGAATGAATGGGAACTACATACCGAAGGATCATGGCCAGTGCCCATGGGGATCAGGCAGAAATCTGGGAGCATTGATTGAAAGGGAGAGCGACAAAGATAGAAAAGCAAAAAGAAATACCGGCGGTGGCATAGAGATTGAGGGAAGAGTCAGAGGTGGACATGGTGGCGGGGATATAGGAGCGCGAAAGCCGGGGAGAGACGTGTTGCCACCATGCCTCCCTCCAATACCATCAAAGCACGCATCAACGCCTTTGAGGCCCTCTCCAACAATCACGACCCTACAGATAGTCCCTCTCACAGTCTGCTCGACGCTCCAGACTCTCCCTCCGTCGGCTCTATTGTCCCCATCACCCCATCAACTCTCCCAAAGCCTACCATTCAGTCCTCTCCCACATCTCCTCGCTTGCTAACTCACAAACCGTCCCTTATTGACCTTAAGGATTGGGTCATAGACGATGGCCCCGGTCCCCCGCGTCAAAACGGTTCAATCCTTCTCACCTCGGCAAGGTCGTTCATCACTTCATCTGAGACCAGCCCCGTCCTTGGCCGCGGTGCATGGGACGCTGCGCCCCTCATCAACCTGGAGTCTCCTCCAAAGTCACCCCTCACTGTGCCCCGCCTTCCCCCACGCAGGCCTTCGTACATCTCTCCCCACTCTTCTTTTGTCTCGGCCATGGCCCAAGACACTCCGCGCTCTCACCAGACACTCAAACCGTCAGATGCAGAACACACGTACCCACCCAAACTCACCATCTCCGATGCAATCCGGCGCAGCCACGCCCCTGCATCCTCCATAGGCTCTTTCCATTCCGTATCCCTCTCTTCCGATAGCGGCACAGATCTGGGCGTGGGCACTCCTGGCTCCATCTCCAACTTTGTGCAGACTCTTCCCATAGAGCGTGACTGGCCCGATGCTGATAGTCTCGATGACTCCTTCGAAAACGTCTCTACGCCTTCCTCCATCGTGTACAACGTCCTAGACTTTGAGAAGCTCCAAAAGCCCATGCTGTCCATCGACCCTCCAAAACTACCACAACGTCCGGCCAAGTCGCGTATCTTGGCACCCACCCTTTCGCCATCATCATCGACCTCTTTCGTCAGCTCGCCCGCCTTCACTCCCACGACATCGACGTCCTCCAGTTCCATCACCATGACATCGCGCCGACCACCCCCGCCTCCAGCACGCTCGCGCCCTCCTTCCGCCCGCACATCCTATACATCCTCTACCACCACCATCTCCGACGCCTCATCTGTCTTCTCCGCCGCTACCAACACGTCCCGTACCAGCGTCGGCTCTGTCCCATCTATTCCGCCCAAGCATCCCGGGCTAAGCTTGGCTTCCAGCCAGCATCAGCGCTCTCCGCTTGTCCCCCCTGTCTCCCGGAGGCGATACGACGCCGTGTTCGTCGCCAACGTGCGTGCAGGCCTCAAGGCACGCACAAGCCTCGCAGTCACGCCTTTCGCCCCAAACAAACGGGCACAGAATGCTGGGTGGCGTGAATTGTCGGTCGATCTCGTCACTGACGATGATGTGGTCTGCAATCACGAAAAGGGAAAGGCACTGGGCGATGAGGATGAAAACATTGAGGTAGAGGCCGACGCGAGGCTGGATGGCTCTGTCGTGAAGCTCATCTGGGCCAAGTCCAAGCTCGACCGGTCGAAATTGCGGGACGTCTGGTGAGTGCGCTTCTGAACGATATTCTTCCGCCGCTCACCCAGAGCCCTACTGCTACTCCCAGGTCCGAGTGCGACCCTACCAGCCAAGGCTCGCTCGACCACGACGCGTTCGCCCGGGGCATGTGGCGCATCGATGAGGAACTCAGGCGTGCCCAGCTCGGCCGACAAGCGTCTGTTCTCGGAAGGGGTGCGCGTCTGCCGAAGCGCATGGATTCACGTCCTCTCCTGCGCTAAAGTCTCAGTCGTTTTCATGTCACACACACACACCCTTCCTCTAGCCTTCCCCAAAAGCACCATCATACCAGTGCCGGACCCGTAATCATGGTAGCGATCTTATGATGAGTATACCCCACACGCCTATAGCATAGCCCTGAGCAACGAACCCATACCCCTCTTCCTCTATTGCTTGCGTACAGAGCTTGAGAACGATCCAGCTCGCTCGTGTATCTATACAAGGCATCTTGGACAGTCTGTGCCGTGCTTCCTTCACACTATAATGCGCTATAAGTCTTAAACTACACATATGTATCTTCCTATACATGATGCAAGTGTCCTCTTGAGCATGAGACGCAAGATCAGAGGTATTCAGACTACAACACCCTTGCGGTCGCGCCCTTCCCGCTATAGATCTGCGCCAGAAGCCCCAGTACCCCCCCATCCGCCAGCTCCTCTTCCTCCTCCTGCACCGACTGCCCAAACGCCCGCGGCCGCTTCGCCGCGCCAGCCCCGTCGACGTACGATTCGCCCAGCGCACTGCCCACACCGCCGTCTAGCGCTCGGTCCTCCAGCGCAATATCCACGCTTTCGTTCGCCCCCATCCTCACCAGCGGCGCGATACTCCCATCCGAGTCCCCCAGCACCACCGTCTTCGCCATCCCCGACTGGAAAATCCCGGACTGCCCCAGCATGAGGCTCGCCGCGCCGTCCCCGCCGCGTGTGCCCCCCCCGTGCCGCCGCCGCGCCACCGCTGCGCTCTGGCTCTCGTGCAGCGCCCGCTCGTACTCCTTCGCACGTGCGCTGAGCTGCTCGTCTGTGCGTTCTGGAAACGCCGCCGTGCCCGTCGCCGTCGTGGATGCCTCCTGTGCTTCGAACGACGACGGCGACGTCGGCGTATAGCGTAGGGAGTATCCATGTCGCCTTCGTGCAGTAAAGTCTGCCATCCGGCTGAGGTAGAGCGAGCCGGACGGATCGCTGGGTATCCATTCGGGGTGAGCAGCTTTGAAATTGAGAAAGCTCTTTTCCATTTTTCCCTCCTTAGACATGAGCCGCTCGTCCGTCAGTTGAGTTGGAGCACCGAACTATGCCAAAAAAAGGCTATCAGGTTGGCGTCACCGCACAAGGCAAGAGGTACACGCACTTTGATATTGCCATGCCGTTGGAAGTCAAAGACTGCGAAACTGCAGACATAGCCAAGCCCGTCAACATGCACTGTGAACTCGCGGAAAAAGTCGATGATAGCGGGGGCACAAGGAGGAAGGGAGAACCATAGAATGAATGGCGTCAGCACCACGGAAATCAGCTCTTGCGCAAATGTAGCAACTTTCATCGCGAATAGCTCGCCGAATTCTTGATGTACCTACGACAAGGCAACGGACTCGAGCTCTGTAGACCGTTTCAGACGGACAGATAGCTTACCTTCTTCGAGTGCAACTGTTTCTTCCATTCATCGGGCATATAGTGTGTATACTGCACGACCTCCATCATGAGTTGCTCTGGGTCGAACACCCTGTTGTCCTCGGGTATCATGCCCCGCGCAACAGCCAATATACCACCAAACACGCTGAGGTAGAAAAGTACTGTGCGGTGAGGAGTAATTTCGAAGTAGAGGAACAGATCTGGATCGAGGACAGAAGCCAGCAAGAGCACTGCGGTAAAGGAGCCTGCAATGAATGCCACAAATCTGGATACAGAGCAATTGAGACTGATTATGATTCATCAACAGAGCAAGTAGAGCTGACCGCATGACGATGGCGACTTTCTCATTAGGGTATTGTCCAATGTACATGTTTGCGATAGGATATGATTCATCAAGTCGACGCGTAAAGAGATGGGGCAATTCATTAAATTCTCGGAACTTCCATTGCGCGAAAGGAGTATATGCGCGTCCTCCTATAGACGAAGGGTTCTTGTGATACTCCTGTTTCCTCGTGAGTGTCTGCATCTCGAATGACGATCGCAAACGACATACCTCAAAATAACGGAAGAATGAGTACATTAGTAGATAAAGCACGATGAAGGGTGCAAAGATCGCATTCAGAATGCCCATGAAAATGAAGCGTCGCCTGAGGCTGAAAATAAAGTCTATTTGAGGGAGAAAAAAAGACCTCAGAAAGACTTTGACGTACCCCTCAATCAATGCTGCTCTGTTCTTGCTCTTGAGAAAAACTTTCCGGACTCTACCCTTCGAATCAAACAGATACTCCATTAAACAGAACCTTAGGTTCCATTCTAGAGCCCGTGTTAATGTTCGGCCCTTGCCTTCCTCAGTTGCAACATGCTTGTGCGCTGCCGGTAGCGGTACACGGAGGTTCAGCAGCTCCTTGTTGAAGAGTGCAATCAAAAAGTTCTCCTGCCGCATTATACGGTTCGCGATGTCATGAGCATCAAGTTTCGCACCATCCCCATCACGCGGGCAAGATGACGATGAAATGGCTGTTAGAGGGTTCGAATCCCTGATTGCAGCTATGCGACGAACGACCTCAGGCCAAGAGATAGCCTGGATGTCTTCCTGTACAACAGAGACTGTGAGAACGATTTGTATAACGACAGGCATGGGAGACACCCACGTCTGGTATGCGTAGGAGGTAGGTATAGAACCGATACATGTCAACAAGACGCAAGACACTAGCGACGAATGACACGATCTGCCACACATAGAACGCGCAGAAGAGGAGAAAAAAGAGCAAGGTGAAGCCAGAAAAGCTTTAACTCTGATGTGAGCATTTACATTAGAGCTGGTATCAAGAGAACGCGTACCGTGTAACACAGCGTTCCACTACAATATCCGATAGTCGTGTGACATGTTCAGGCCGAATACGCGAGTAATCAACGCATCTAAGCAAGAATGTTGAGAATCCGATGACAAACCCGACTGTGCTACGAACAGACGTCAGCGTCGCATAGCACAGACTCAAGAAGGGGACAACACAGACAGAAGATTGAGTCCCCGTGCAAGCGCGATGGAGTATATACCCTTCCCCTCGTAATAGTAATATACCTCCTGGAGGAACGCGTCGAGGTTATAGACATTGACCCAATTCCAAAGAGCACGCTCGTATGGATCTAGTCCCCTCAAGGGATTCAGAGGTTGCAGAGAGGGTGAGGGCGAGGGCGAGGGTCGTAGCTTCCCCTCTGTATGGACTTCCGAAGGCCGAGGAGGTACAGAGATCGGCTGCTCTCCAGAGTGGAGAGGAAGCGTCGTAGCCTGCGCATTTCGGCTCCGTAATGGAGTAGCACGGGCCTTTCCCTTCCCGTGGTGAGGAGATAACGAGGACGGAGGAGGGCGACGCGTAACAGGAGATTCAATCATAAAGCTTTGCGGTACTTCATCATCAGATTCAGACTCTTCATGTATTTTATCCTCGTGGTGTATATTCGGACGCAATACGCTCATTTCTGCGCCTGGCGCTGCCCAGGAGACATGCTGCTGCCGAGGCGCATGGGCATGGGCCACACTGTGACCAACCTGTGCCTCTACATCTTCTTCTTCATCCCGAGGACGAGCGCCCTGGCCGTCCTCATCCTCCTCAAGAAGGGACTGGTTTACAGCGGAGTAGCCTGGGTAGTGGTGGCTGAGTGGGTTTAGCATGTTCAGAAAGGGGCGAGAGCTCGCTGCAGGCGCGTAGAACGACTGCTGTGAGCGAGATGACGAAAGAGGGCGAGCTGATGAATGACGATTTGGGGAAGCCATGATGGAGTCGGAAGTCGTGAGGAACGACCACAACCGCTTTGGAACTCTGGTACCGTAGTACCATCCGTGAAAAACCTCAGTAAAGCTAACGTAGCGACGTACCTCCAAGTCACATGACCTGCAATTTACGACGAGTCTCGTGACTGCATACCGCTCATGCACAAAAGGCATAACACAAGCATTTTGTGTGCTAGTTTCCTGCCCTTCACCGCATGCACTCTCCCATCGCTCTTTAGTGTCCGCCGTTTCCCGCCCACGCATCACACTCATACAACGCGCCGTCCTCAGCAAGGATGCTGTGTGCAAGATACATATCAACAGTATATGACACTGTTCACACGTATGTGAGATCTACATCTACAAGGAGTACATAATGACATTTGTGCCCGTCCCTTCCCACACAGGACTCAGGCTGAAAGTAACTCAGAACTTGCATACACACCTTGTATCTTACGGGGTCCTCAAGTTGTAGATCCACACCTGCGAAAAGTATGATGTGTAGGGTACAATAAAGCCCCGCTTTGGCAAAAGGTAAACCTGTCTTCGGCTCAAGGCAAGAAGGCAGATGGCGAGTTCGTTGGGGTCCACAATTACGACGAGTGACGCCTTCATTGCCTCAATGGGTGTAAGTGGTTCAAGCTGTACTTGACGTAGATGCTTCTTTTGGTCCTAACGTATTATTGATTCGAGATTGCCGTGACAAGAATCTTGCAATGTTGCCGTATCCGCGGACAGTTGGTTCGGACGTACTAGTGTCAGGAAGACGTGCTTGCGGATAGAGGGGAATGAGTTTAGGCATGCTGAAGAGTGTAGTGATAGAGGAAGAGGTGATACCAGAACACACGTATTCTATCGATGTACACTGTCCATGATGAGCAGATCAAGGGTCATCAGTGCATATGAGAGGGCTGGCTCCACTTCTTCAGACAGCTCTTCCACTTCTAGTGGCTGCTCTAATAGTTATCAGATTTGATCAGATATCCTCAGCATTAGAAAGAGTGTCGGACAGGTCCACACAGGTTGGACGTAATATGTGTCCAGCCAAAGCTACTGGAACGTGGCCTCAAAATCACTGCGCCGCGAACGCTAGGCGCTCACTGTGCCTTCATCTTGATAAAGATAAAGCCATACGAATTGACGGCAGGCTTCCAAAAAAAAAGTAAACAAACGCAATGAGATGGCAAGTTATAACCCCACCTTTTTTTTCTTTCAAATTCCGGGGAGAAGGTTCACTCCGGCGCGGCATGCTGGCAAAAAAGGCAGCGTCCTCGGACATCACCTCTTCATATGGTTTGAGTGAACTGGGACCAGAGTCACAGACGAACTTCCCTTCTTCTACAGCTGATAATTGGCGGTCAACGAGAGTAGAATAAGGAGAAGCACGGTCGGAATTTGAAATAGCCTTGATAAATCGGCCACTAAACCCACCATCACCATCCTGCACATCTCATAGCACTTACCATCCCAAGCCATCCTCCCGCTATGACGAAATGATGCTGGACAGCACAAAAACTGGAGAATCAGCAGTTAGTGATGCTGATTTCAATCTGCTAGGAATGGCATTCCCCACAACATCCACCAATCTCCCTGATGTCAAAAATCTGGGAGGCATCTTCTTCAGCCATTACATGCCTTCCACATCCAACAACACGGGTACATGCTCCTTCTGGGACCTCGATACCGAGGTTCAAGTTGGTGGCACAAGTATGATGGCCATCGGTGAGTGGCTGTCGAGTGGACCTACTCCAGGAAGTGGCAGATCTCAAGATCAGGTGCACCCTAGCCTTCCTGTATGTTAATAAAGCCAGTCTGATAGCATTCTTCAGTCATCATCCCCCAGCACAGCAGATGACCAACGCAGAGGGACAAACAAAAAGCAGACAGAGTTGCACCCAAGGATGATATCCCATGGCCACAAGCAAGCAAGAGCCCTAGAAGTCCCCGAGAGCATCAAGGGAAGGTGCGTCGGCAGGTCGCGACGATACAAGACTCAGGGAGGAGGGCACATTCGAGGCCCCACAAACGACACCAACACATCTGTAGATGGCATGCTTGCCGGACTTGCCGCTGAGCTCAACAGCATCTATGTAAGTATTTGAAGCTGTATCAGAGGGCCGGGTGACTCAGTGGCCTACACATAACCGAATCTTTACCAGGAGCAGGCCGGTGAATCTGTGGACGAGGGGAAGAGGTGGCAGCGCTAGCACCTCCGAGTCAGCAGTCCATCCACTGCCGGATCCAGTTCAAGAAGGACCTCGATTGCCACCTGGCGACATCCTGAGTTGATGGCGGCAGGGATTAGGATGCGAACGCTGCGAGAACCAGTTCTCCTAGACGGACATCTTCAAGAAGCACAAGTGAACGTATCCGGCCACTCTGGCAAAGAGGAGAGGAGAGAAATCGGATAGAATTGCCCTGAGCGAAAGGCCATCGACCAGGCTCTAGTACAGAATTGTTGTCGCCAGGACAAGTCGAAGTCATGGCCAACTTGAAGGAGAGGAGGAAGTAACAGGACACCGTAGAGGTACTAGTGACCGAGCTGGTACGAATCAGATTCTTGTCAATTTTCCCACTGTCTCATGCTCCCCCCTGCTCCTTAGACTGATGGCTTGCATAGCGTTATCTCGAGTCGTAAATGCAGACTGACAGACTTACATTATTATGTAAGCATTTTGGAACTATATTCTAATCGATTTCGCACCCAAAATCTCACATGCCAGAAAAGGATAGTAGAACACGATGCTTCATTTTTGTGAGGAGCGCCTACGAGACAAACCGCGCATTTGTACAAGCATCAAGGGCGCAACAAAGAAGCCTGACTCAAAGATCAAACCCAGCACAATAGCAAAGCATGACAAGAAAAGAAAAAACAAAGGAATATAAGGGGCAAGGGAGGGTGGGCGACGCAAAAAAAAATAGGTGAGAGAGAGCAGACCGAAAAGCATAAGACAAAGAGAGAGAAACCCCTATCAATCGAAAAATGCTCCAAGCTAACCTCTGGATGAGGAGGATCCGATGTCCAGGTACTTTCCATGACAGATCTGCAGGTGACAGAACTAATTTTTGACCATGACGGTAGTGAGTTTTGCCGTGCGAGCGGTGCTACCGGCCTTGACCATAGTGTGACTAACTAAAGTCAAGTTATTTCTTTGACTTTGCTAAGTAAACTGCTCTGATTTGCTTGCAAGGTGCACGAATCTTGAATAACAAAATCTGCGTGATTTGAGTCACCACAGATTTCCAGTATGTGCGGGCGGGGGATTTCTCGGCGGTCAAATCGGGGGTCACGTAACCAATCGCGAGCATATCCCGATGAAAGCAACTCCAGGATGAAAATACCCCCCTAAGCCTGACCCATGTCGGCCGTCCGCACCTTTGACCTCCGCCAAAAAAAAAAAAGAACAAAAAGACGCCACTCCAATATTGGTTAGTGGCGCGCGAAAGCCATCAGAGAGTCGAATAATTCTGAGCTGCCAACGAGCGGTCATGTCTCAATAAAACACAGTGAGCTTTGGGAACAGAAACACCACCGCGCGTAAGCGCTATAGTTTTGAAAAACAAAAGGGAGGTGGGTGGGTCGCAAAAACACGGCATTGAATGCACAATGATGGGGTGAAGAGAGAAGAAGGCTCAAAGGCGTGGGAAATTCGTGCTGCCCGTTCCATTTGCTATCTTGTCTTTGTTGGAGATCGGGCGCGGTCCGTGCAAGCTTATGTGATCTCGCAGCGCGGGTGCAGTGCGGGTGCAGGGTCTAGGATATAAAATTTAGCTACTTTTTTTGTACGCCTTCGCGCGATTGCCCTACCTTTTACCCCCTAGGACAAACGTAGCCATTTTGCGAAGTGTTCGACCGTTCGTTTCAACAGCCTTGCCCAGCACACACGTACCTGCTTACTTAGCTTTCACAAGAGCTCCGTCTCGCTGTGCTCAACTTCAGCTCTCCTAGCACTTGTGTTACAGTAGCCCTGCATTTCTCGCTTCTCGTTCTATCGACTATGTGATTGTACCACAAAGTCTTGATCTCGATGCCATCGGGCACTTGGCACAGTGGTAGCGCGCACGCTTCGCATCCCGTAGAAAATGCGTGAGGTCGGGAGTTCAATCCTCCCAGTGTCCAATCTCTCTGTTTTGTTTTAGGGTCTGAAACCTGGAGAAGCTATTGCTATTCTGGTTGGCGGGTCGTACACGACACAAATGTTTTTTGAGTTACTGTTCGTCCATTTATCTTACAAACACGTAGCGTCACGGTGGTTTTGATGCAAGTCGCACTATGTCGTGTTACGGGCCTTGGTCGAAGGCGGAGGAGACTCAGTCGGGTACATAAATCATATCAATTCTTCCTACCTTAACTAGTATATCAGAGGACACAGCACAAGCCTTCTTCTCTTATCCATAGGTCCTTCTCGACTTGTTGGTATGCATAGTCGGGCCGTGCCATTAGCAGGTCTAAGACACCAGGATACTGCTTATGAGAGCAAACTTGAAAGCCTTCACCTATTTCTTTTTCTAATCGACAGGCGAACGAAAGGTTCAACATGGGTGTTTTGTCAACAAAAGAACTTCGATGCATAGCTGCGTCATAGATACATGTATCACAAATACAACATTGGTACATACAACATCTACTTTAGTCGCCGTTCGCCAGCACCTTCCATACAAGGTCGACTTTACCCGCCGCAGACATGACAGCTTTCAGCCCAGACGCTGTAATGTCTGTATCTGCAACCACACCCCAACCGGATGTCTTCCTCGTCTGACCATCCACTGCCACCTCATAAACGAGCTCCACGAACGACACTGCGTCTACCTCTGTCCCTCTGCCCAGCGCATGTTCCGAATACTCGCGAACCGAGAGCTTGCCTTCGACACTTTCATGCAAGCATGCGAGTGCTGCAGACAGTGGCCCGTTACCCACACCCGTTGATCGGCGTGCTCTTCCATCGAGTGAGAAGTCCCCTGACAAGCGGATATGCCCACCAGCAAGATGCTCCAGGTTGAATGAGCGTAGGGCCACGCTACCCTCAGACCTATCGTACCCGTATGTCTCTTTGAAGAGGGCTGTCAAGGCATCGTACGTGATTTCGCCTCCTGAATCGCGTGACGTGCGCTGTACCACCTCGAAAAATGCAGCTTGCAGCCGGCGAGGGAGTTCCAGTCCGATCGACTTGACAACTGCATCAGCAATATCAGACTGACCAGTTCGCGCATTCAAGCCAACGCTAAGCTTCAGTTCTGGCAAGACCCGGTCGCCAATGTGACTGTTAACTGCACTAAGTACGGCTCGGAGGCCTGAAGCAGTGATATCACAGTCGACCCCAACACCCCACCAGGAATGCGTGGCTTTACGGTCGTTCGCTGGCACTAGTTCGATGTACGTCACGGCTCGAGAGTTCTGGAGGTCCGACTCTGTATCGATAGAATGTTCCGAATATTCTCTGACAGCCAAATCGATGTCCAAGTGCGAATGAAGGGCGCTAAGGATGGCGGATATAGGGCCATTACCGTCACCACAAATAACACGCAGGGCTCCGTCGACCGACAGCGTGCCATTGAATTCCCGGAGTTCTTCAGGTCCATCCTCCAAGTCCACTGATGGCAGCGAACAGATTTTGAAAGAGTGAAGAGCAAGCCTGCCCTCGTATGATCCCCCGCCGAAATAGTAAGTCCGACGGAACGCAGTCGTGATATCTTCGATCGTCATTTCTCGCGCTTCGCGATCAGCAATCGCCTGGATGACTTGATAGAAAGCGACCTGCATCTTCCGTGGGACATCCAGCTGCAAATGCTGTTTGATGAGGAATGCAATTCCACCCTTTCCTGATTGTGAGTTGACGCGAATGACAGCTTCGTAGTTGCAACCCAGATCCGCAGGATCAATTGGGAGGTAAGGCATGTCCCAGATCTCGACCTCTCCCTTTGCACGAGCAGACATGTGTCGTTTGGCCTGACCCTCGAATCCTTTTTTGATAGCGTCTTGGTGCGACCCAGAAAAGGCGGTGAAAACGAGCTCGCCGACATAAGGATGCCGAGGATGGACGGGGAGATCATTGCACTGAGTGACCACGTCTACGATGTGCTGGATGTTGCTGAAATCTAGATTAGGATGTATCCCCTGCGTATACTGATTTAACGCAAGGTTGACAATATCAACGTTCCCTGTGCGCTCTCCATTTCCGAAAAGACAGCCTTCAATACGGTCGGCTCCCGCTAGCAGTCCCAATTCCGCGGCAGCAATACCACAACCTGCAGGAACTTTAGAGATCTGTTAGATAGCAGCTATGGAAACGCACCTCTGTCATTATGTGGATGTAAGCTGATGACAATTTTCTCTCGTTCTGATATGTGCGTATGGAAATATTCGACCTGGAAAGGAGTTAGGCACTGAATGATTGGCCATTGTGCAAACCTCACCTGATCAGCGAAGTGATTCGGAGGAGCAACCTCGACCGTGGCAGGGAGATTGAAGATGATGCGATCGTGCAAGTTAGAGCCTGCCCTTCCCCATGCAGCTTTTACTGCATCACAGATCTCGACAGAAAATTCGGGCTCTGTTTGGGAGAAGGTTTCAGGGCTGTACTCGTATCTAAACTCCGTTCCGTATTCGGCAGTACATTCGTCAGTAAGACGGCGGACAATCTTGGTATGTTTCACCGCAAGGTCGATTGTCTCTTGCTTCGAGTTTTTGAACACCACGCCACGGAACAACGGAGAAGTGGCATTGTACATATGGATGATCGCACGCTTGCAACCCGCAACCGAATCCACTGTTCGCTTTATGAGATCTTCTCGGGCCGGTGTCAGTACCTGTACAATGTAGTCAATGGACGCATCCTAGAAACCAATCGTGGGACATGAACCTGGATCCAAACATCATCTGGAACAGCCTTCCGTTCAATGAGACCACGAACGAAGTTAAAATCCGTGTCGCTAGCCGCCGGATATGCAATCTCAATTTCCTTGAAACCGCACTCTAGAAGCAACTCGAAAAAGGTCGTTTTTTGTTCAATCGTCATGGGGTTAGCAAGAGCCTGGTTCCCGTCTCGTAAGTCAGTCGATAGCCATATTGGAGGTTTAAAAAAAGTCTGGGTTGGCCATTGTCGATTGTCCAACTTTAATGGTGCGTATGGCTTGTACTTTTGAGAAGGATCCAGTCTATCGAACGCATCAATGACAATGATGTAAGACAAGAAAGTAAGATAACATACAGCATGCAAGGCATGATGGTCGTAAGAAGAGAATGTCTGAACCGGACATACGACGACTGGTTTTCGAGCCAGGTATTCTGCGGGCACCGAGGGATTGGTGTGGTCGCACGTGATCGCACCGAGTCAAGATTGCAGAGATCTTGTTTTGGGCGAGGACGATTGACAGTCGGTTTCCGATTGTACTCGTCTCAACTTGGAGGTGATGGCGTCTGTCTTGACGCTATCTGCTAAAGTGGCACCGTTCCCCTACGCTGCAATAGCTGCCGCGTCGTACACACAAAGTGCCCAGATTATCTACGATGAGTCTGTCTCTGGGATCGTCTTAGATTCTGACGGCTCGAGGATCAACACAGAGGAGGATATCGTGAAGGTCTTGGCAGGATCTGGTGCTCTTTCAGAAGATAGCGTAAAGGTTCGCCCAAGCAATGTTAGCTTCTTTCACAGAAGGTTTTACTTTAGCTTAACAGTCTCCGGCTTACTTCGCTCTTGCGAAATCCTTGTCCACTGCCGCTGTGGTGCCAGACATAGTATCCGCTTTAGACTCATTGGATGACTATCTTGCATATCGTACATTCCTTGTGGGCCACAAAGTCAGCGCAGCAGATTGGATAGTATGGGGTGCTTTGAAAGGTATGAATCTCACTCACAAAGTCGGGCGAATGGCCTTATGAACCAAATATTTCTAGGCAACATCAAGATCGTCGGACTGCTGAAGAACAATCTGCATCAGCACCTCCTTCGCTGGTCCAACCACTTGGAGTCTCTTGAGTCCACTCAGGTTGCACTAGCGGGTCTCCTAGAGGCTAAAGCTAATAAGGCTCGCACGAACCAGAAGACAGCATCTTCTTTTGCCCTAGGACTGCAAGATGCCAAAGAGGGTGGAGTGGTGACGCGTTTCCCGCCTGAGCCCAGCGGTTATCTCCACCTCGGTCACACTAAAGCTGCTATTTTGAATCAGTATTTCGCGAAGATGTATAAAGGCAAGTTACTCATCCGGTTTGATGACACAAATCCTACCAAAGAGCGGGTGCGACACATATTTATCTTGGGACTTGGCCTACGCCAATAATCAATCTTCGCAGACCGAGTTTGAGGAGACTATTCTTGAGGACCTGAAACTCCTTAATATCCAAGGCGACAAATTTTCACATACTTCTGACTACTTTGACGAACTCTACGCCCTGGCGCTCAGATTGATCGAGAAGGGAATGGCTTATGCAGATGATACTGAACAAGTACAGGTGAGTTACGGTGCTTCAGATGTCGTGGTATTTCATGAACGTATGTGTCTGTGGAGATGCGCGACGAGCGGATGAAAGGGATCGCCTCCAAGCATCGAGACGCAACTATTGAACAAAATCTTGCTCGTCTCGAAGAGATGAGAAGGGGAAGCGACGAGGGATTGCGATGGTGTTTGCGCGCCAAGATCAGTGTTGACAACCCGAACAAAGCTATGCGCGACCCTGTCATCTACCGCCGCAATATCCTTCCTCATCATCGAACCGGGTACGCATCCCCTTACACAGTACTTTTCCGCACCCTCTGAAAAAAAAAAAAATAACAGGGACAAATGGAAGATATACCCCACGTACGATTTTGCCTGTCCCATTGTCGACTCATTGGAGGGGGTTACGCACGCCCTCCGTACGAACGAATATCGCGACCGCAATCCGCAATATCACTGGATGATATCCACCCTGGATATACGACCTGTTAATATCTGGGACTTCAGTCGACTCAACTTCATCCACACGTTGCTTTCAAAGCGAAAACTGCATTGGTTCGTCGACACTGGACTCGTGCGCGGCTGGGATGACCCTCGCTTCCCTACCGTTCGCGGGATCTTGAGGAGGGGCCTCACTGTTGAGGCGCTGACGCAATTCATGCTTTCTCAAGGCCCAAGCCAGGCCATAGTCTCTCTGGAATGGGACTCGATCTGGGCATTAAACAAGAAGTTGATCGATCCGGTTGCGCCGCGATTCTGGGCTATTGTCAAAGAGAAGGGGTACGTATGATCACGTTTTTCGTTAATTGCTCTCATCAATCATTTACACAGGGTGCCAGTAACTATCATTGGTGGACCCACTAGTGAAGAAGTTAAGACGCTACCGAAGCATAAGAAAAATCCGGACGTGGGTGACAAGAAAACCGTTTACAGTTCATCAATTTTGATTGAGCAGGAAGATGCTCTCTCATTTGAGGATAATGAAGAAGTGCGTAGCAGTCCCTTTTGTTATTCTGCTCCTATACTCACATATTCATGTTATAGATTACTCTGATGGATTGGGGCAATGCTTTTGTTCGCCCTAAGATTCTTGATGCCTCAGGTGTCATCACAGCCATCACCATGGAGTTGCATCTACAAGGGGATTTCAGAAAGACGAAGAAAAAGGTTACTTGGCTTTCTCAGGCCACACCTGTGAATCCCCTCGTCTCTGCTACGCTCCTAGACTACGACTACCTCATCACGAAGAAGAAACTCGAGGAGAACGATGACGTCAAGGACTTCGTGACACCAGTCACTGAATTCCGTGAGGATGCCTGGGCAGATGCCAATGTGCAAGACCTCAAGAAGGGCGACATTATTCAGTTCGAGCGGAAGGGATACTACATTCTTGACGGGATCGTTGAGGTGGAAGGGGCCGGGAAGACATGGGAATTTATTCATATTCCCGACGGGCGCGCAGCAAGCTTGGCCAGTAAGGCAGGTGTTGCCATCGGAACTGCTACACCGGTCGAGCAAGATGGATTAAGGACGGGTAAAGGAAGCACCAAAGGCGCAAGGCCAAACGACAACTCTCAGGAGGCGGAACTGGAGATACCGGTGGGGACGAAGATGTATCGTGTGGAGAAGGTCTATGGCGAGGGAACCCCAGAAGTGGAAGGGGCAACGAAGATGTACAAGGTACCAAGTGTGTACGATGTCTAGGCTGATGGAATATGCTGTGTCTTCGTTGACAAGAAGTCGGTTCATCTGACCTGTGTTATTACTTGCTCGAAGAGTAGCACACATATCAATTGTTTCCTATAATTTCAATTTCCAACTCAAATCTCTATGTAAAACACAGAAATCATCTCCGGATTACACGTAATCCCTCTCACAAACGCTGTGAGTTATCTACATCGTCCAATGTCACAGCTTATCGCCACAGGTACTTTAGCAATGATATCTGTGTGCCCGTTTTAAAAATTTAAGACTTGATTGGGACATCTAGGAGGGTAATCCTGAGTTCCGAGCAGGGTCGGCATGTGCCGAGGGCCACTTCGAGTCGTAAAAAACTTCCATGACGAACCTGCACACTACCTCACGGTAGCGGGAAAAAATGTAGGGACCGAATCAGACTTAACAATGCACAGTTCAAGTTCGCAAACCCATATGGAATAAAAAGGTAGGAAGGATAACCAAACACTTACAAAGGCTGAGGAAACAGGAAGGAGTGTTTGATTGCAGAACGGCTATCCTCTGCTGAGGTTAGCAACGGAGACTAGCTCACAAAGAACGGCCCATGGAGAGCAAATGCTCACGAGGAACAGAAAGGCTCATGGAGAGTGGCTCACAGAGAGCGGCTCGAGCATCGGGGCTCATAGAGCAAGGCGCATGATGACTAAGGATGGCAACTGTGACCGATCACACAATCTGTAACCCTTGATACATTACCAAATTTATGACTTATGACCCTATTTATGCGTTAATCTACGAAAAAAAAACAACAACTGTAACTATCTTCTCTCCAACGTCCATCATCTGACCATAATCTCCACTCAGTCTCACTTTCAATCTCAGTTTCCGTCTTTTCGTCGCATGAGCGTGCAGAACCTCAACCCCTTTGGTGCGCATATAGTCCTTTATCGCCCTTCGATCAACACATCGTGTGTCTCTGATCTCATTTCCCCCTACTGCAGACCCTTTCGCCGAGGACGATTCACTTGGACGTCACGACGCTGGGAGCCAGGCTTACATCCACATCCGCATACAGCAACGGAATGGTCGTAAGACTTTAACGACTATACAAGGATTGCCAAAGAGTGCGTGGTCTGCGCTCGACATTTGGGCGGAAAAACTTACTCGCGGCACAGATTTTAGCCCCAAGAAAGTGCTGACCGAATTCAAGAAGGTATATCTTGTTCACTGTACATCACTTCGCTACTCTAGCCTGGTGTTCTTTACTTTTATCTGATGACCAACGTTTCTTTCCCAGACGTTCGCCTGCAACGGTAACCTCGTTGAGGACGAGGCACTCGGCACAGTTATTCAGTTGCAGGGTGATCAACGGGAACGCGCAGTGAAGTTTCTCATCGATGACGACCAGACGGGTATCCCACGGAATACTATCAAAGTGCACGGATTCTAAGTCTTAGCATCATGAGGGTCGCCAGGATTAAAGGCCTACTACGTCATCCTACTCCATCTGATGTTGACTGTTCTACGTATGGCTCTTGCTTCGATATTTGTCTTTCATTATATGGCCCTCCACCTTCGATATTGATCTTAAACGTGATAGATCCTGGAGGTGTTCCTCTAGATGCGACTGTACTCGGAATGGAGAAAGCGCTGAGACTGAGATATGAGTTGGATGATCCTCGACCCGATTATCACGAATTGGGAAGTGCAAAATATGCAAGACATTTTTGTGCTGCAACAATGGCTCCATCTCCACTCAAATAGCCTTCGACAGTGGCCGGCGTTGGAGGAAAGTGATCAGCCAGATTCGCCAGACACATGCCGGTCAGACATGTCAAAATACTGTCAAAGTGCAAAATCTGTCATAGATTGTGACGACAACATACCAAAAATAGTCTCCGCTTCAAATTGCTTGGAGCGACAGCATGGTGATACGATCAGCAAGTCAACCTGGCGCATTTGGACCCAAGCTTGCTGCTCAGGCGGTACTTCATTCTTGAGTCAACATGCTCAGGTGACACTAACTAGAGGCACTACGTTTGGTTTGAGATCTCTCACAGACTGAAGGAGAGGAGGAATAGTAAGCTAGAGTACGATTTGTTACTTACATGTGATGACACACACGCAATATGTGTGGGTGGGAAAATTTCAGCCTCATTTGGGGGTCACGTGACCACCACGCGCGTAGGACGTGAAGAACGCGATTCGCCACGGCTCGTGGGAAAATGCGCGCGAACGAGCGGAGATGTCCGAAAGAACCCAGAAACTTTGGGGATCGAGATACCACCCTAAAGTGCAGCTCACAACTCTTGGTCCCAAAGAACTGAGACACCCACACTACAGAGCAAGCAAACAGCAGAAGATGCTTTGAGTAACAGAATGAGAGTATGTGTCCATGATGGCAAGCAGCTGCAAAGAGTCTGAAGATGAAAAGGTCAAGAGATGAACAAAGGTAGAATACATTGATTTTGCACCAGTACAGGAGAAAGGCATCAGAGTGCCAATGACCCTGTTTAGTGACAATGTCTGGTGGGATACCCCTCAACAACAGCCCTGTGGTGCCTGTCAGGACTTGGGATTATGCACCAGTACTTAACTTTTCTATCTGTTTCTCTCTTGTTCCACTCCACATACATGCAGTAGTGGAGTAAGGCTCAAGGGTGTAACCCCTTGAGAATCATGCCTATTGTTTCATCAGTCATCTCTGCAGCAGCTACAATTACTATAAAGATGACTTACCATATGTTGAGGAAACACATCTCAACCTCTTTCATTATACTTGTTCTCTTGTGGTCTTTACCAATCACAGCTTGTTGTTCATGTGTTCACCTGGGAGGCTCCAGTATCCTTGTGTATAGGTGTTTGGCTGCTCATGCATGCTAAACCCTAACAGTACCCCTGATGTGAAAACTATGGCCACCAGACACTGTGGACATGCCAGCAATGCTCCAGATGACATTACAATGATCTAGGAATAAAGCTTTTGTCATGGGAGTGAAAGAACTGCCTTCACAAAATGAAGAGAATGGTGCTGAACAAGGAACAACCAAAGGATTAACTCAAAAATGACATGACATGGTGATATATGTCTTGAGATAAAAAGGCTATTGTTGATGCATGCTCAGTCATGTGCATCACCCACTCAGCCACCACAGTCACACTGGTCTGTGCACTAGCTAGTCATGTATATATACTGCCCATGCATCATTATGTTGAGCTATGATATCATTTCTACTTTTGGATAGTTGCTGTGACACACTTCCAGCCACCCTCATCACTATGGTCCATGCACTATGCCTTTCTGATATATTGCTTCTTTGTACTACTATACAAAATAAGAACTATTCTATTGTCTTAGTCTGTCTTGTGCATAACCTGTGCTCAACAGGTTATGGGCCCTGCCTGACCAGTGCACTCACTCCTCTCACTCATTGCTCCCTCCTACTCTGTATCTGTCCTGAGGGATCAATGTCACCTTGGAAAGCTCTGACAACTACAAAAGATGGTTGATCATGGTAAAATCTGCCCTCACCATCA
The DNA here is from genome assembly GCA_003314395.1 of Albatrellus ellisii. NCBI lineage: Eukaryota > Fungi > Basidiomycota > Agaricomycetes > Russulales > Albatrellaceae > Albatrellus > Albatrellus ellisii. Next base: position 5,697 of record QLPN01002615.1, on the reverse strand, counting down.
TGGGAGTTTGGTACACTGTCAGCAGAATTAAGCCACCAGAAGTCATTAGTGATATCCAAGATCCAATGATAGGATGTGACATCTGCACTGTCACCAATCTGGATGAGATGGACAAATGGGATAGTGACAATACCACCACCAGAGCAGTTATCATGATGAGTCTAAACATGCCTGCTGCCATTGTTGAAGATGACATACTCACTGCTGTGTATTGCTGGGAAGCCCTCCTACACATCTATGGGACCCAATCCATGATAGCTGCCTTCATTGACTTCCAAGATCTATTCAGAACTGTTCTTGATGTAGGCTCACTATTGTTAGCACAGCTCAATATCATGGCACTGTCCCAGGATCACCTCTCATCCTCCAGGATCACCATCACTGACCAGCATTTCTGCTTCCTCATGCTGCAGGCACTCCCTCCATCTTTGGGTCACATTTCCTCTGCCATCCTCAGCACCACTGACATTGCTCAGCTCAACCCCACACACATTCATGTTGAACTGGGACTTTCTGTGCATACAGTACTTTCTCATTTGGCTTCTCTCTTCACACACTGCATTACCTACTCCACATGTACACATACTTCTACAACCTTGGACCTTCTGTCCTCAGACTTTACACCTTACCCCCAAGGACTACCTACACCACATTATACTCCAGACGATGTGCATCCTCCTACATACAGGCATCCTTGTACTTGCACCCACACTCTCTGCCCCAACCTTATGGGGCAAACACTATATAAGATAGGCACATTACCTTACCACCTCCTCAGACATCTTACTTCCTGTCTGAGTGAGTACCATCTATCTACAGTTGCCCATCTTCTCACCACAACCCTGCAGCACACTTGAACCATGTCATGTCACCTACTGTGTTGGTGACCACTTACTCTCTGCTGCAGACATGTGGCCTGCCTCACTCTCCCTTCTGGGAGTCTCATATCTCATATCCCTCATATATATCCTTGTTGCTGCTGCCTGCCATAACCTGCACATACAATTCACACTCAACTCAATGAAAGAAAAAGCCAGGTAAGCCTTGCCACAGTCAAACCAGCCAATCCTGCTTGGTGCAAAGGGAGGAATCAGCTACTCTGTTCCCATTGCAGCCACCAGAACCATGTTGTCAACAGCTGTTGGGCTTTGCATGGTGTACCTGCTCTGACCACATATTGCCCTACCTCACTGACTTCTCAGCCTACACCACACATTCAAATCAGACTGTACAGCTCAGTGGCAACTCCAGCATTATCTGAAATGGTTCTAGCACCATTTGTTATATTGCTGACATACCCAACAGTCCAGTGGACATTACTTTGGCTGCTGTGCCCCATGTTCTAAGGTGGGACACTGCTTCCTCTCCATAAGCCATCTAGACACTTTAGGTTTCACAATCACTCATGCTGGGGGAACCTGCACTGTCACCAAGGGGTCCGCCATCTTCTGTTCTGTGTTCCTGTGTGACAGGAATTACTGGGTCACTCTGCAAGCACCTGCCAGTATCAATCCACTTTCCTCTGCTGTTACGAGGCACTTGCTTTGGCACCTCGTAACGGTTTTCTTTTTCTTTTTTTTCTTTCTTACTTACTAGTAAAGTGTAGTATTATTACTACAAGTGTGAGCTCAGCTCCACTTTACTTAGTAAGGACTCTCCTTTTCTTTTCTCTAATATAGTACTTAAGTATTTACATACTTAAGTGTGAGCATAGCTCCAAGTACTATATTAGACTTATCCTTTTCTTCTTTTATCTTTCCTTATTTATTATAACATTTACTTGCTAAGGACTATTACTATACAATTAGCAAGGACTCTCTTTTCTTGCTCTTATTTACCTTTGTTTATCTCATGTTCATTTTGTGCCTGTGGCTGAGCCACTTACATCACATGGACGTGTACATACTGCACCTTACTGCGCAATACTGCACAACTTTACTATAGTTAGATTGCTAGTTTTGTATAAATAGTTGACAAACTGGCAGTCTTAAACCCCAGTCTTGTCAACTTCACAATCTAGGGATTCTCCTATACTGTACTTGATCTACACTTGCTACAAACCCGCTTTCTTCAAACTAAAAGAACTAAGTCAATGATCTCTAAGTCACTCTAAACGTGTCACTAAGATATCCCAAATCTCATCACTCTGGATCCTCGAATTGTCATTGGTGGAATCATCCTCATCTTGATCTCATTGATCCCAATCTTCATCGTCATTAGGAACTTCTATTATGTGCATCAAGCGCGCATTCAATCTCCAGTTACCGGGAGTACCAATATAGACCTTCCCTAAGACCGTCCAATAGGCCGCTCTTAGCATCTGCACTGACCATTGACATCTGGCACATCTGCTTTGGGCACCTATCAAGGCAAATCATCCAGCACATTTCCTCCACAAAAGTCTTGGGATTCACCCTCACACCCTCATCTTCAGTACTCTCTGCCACTGTTTGTGATGGGTGCATGCTTGGGAAGCTAACTTGTGCCCTGTTCTTTCCCTCTGCATCCTGTACCTCTAATGTCCTTGGATTGATTCATTCTGACACTGTTGGACCAATGTGTGTGCACTCCTCCTTTGTGTTGACGTCTCCACTGCTTAGTAACATCCTATTTCCTTTTTTGTCTGCCTACTGCACAACACACTCCAACACACACATACATAGATACACACGCCTCCCTTCTCCACATGTCTGGTCCATGCACTACTTGGCTTACTATAACTAGCTAGTAGTGTTGTAGTAGAAGAATAAGAACTATTCCAGTTCCTCTCTCGCACATGGCCTGTGCTCAACAGGTTATGGGCCCTGCCTGGGCCATCTGTGTCTCTCTCATCCTCACTGCAGTACTCCTCTTCACACTACTCAATTCACACACATATCTCGTACTCGCGCTACTCCTCTCACACCTCACAACTCCCTCCAATGCTGCCTCCATTCCCAAAATCAACATCATCTTAGAAGGAACAGAGAACTACAAACAATGGGTGAATATCGTAAAATCCGCACTCATCATCATGGGTATCTGGTATACAATCTCTAAAGCACCCATCACTCCCATCACCTCCACTGAGAATGTCAAAGGCGGAATGCCTATTGTTACTGTTACAAATGCTGAACAAATCGAGACTTGGGAACATGACAATGACGTTGCCAAAGCCATGATATCCATGCACTGTGGCTCACAACCCGCTGCCATGGTTGCTGGAGACTCCATGACAGCATGACGAGCCTGGGATGGTCTGAAGGAGGTTTATGGTAAACAAACCGTCATCGCTGCGTTTGTTGACTTCCAGGCATTGTTCACTAGCAAATTCAATCTCGCTACCCCCCTCATGCCACAGATAGATGCTCTCATCATTGCACAAGACTGTCTAATCGCATCGGGAGTTGAGGTCAGTGAACAGAATATGTGTTTCTTACTCCTACATGCTCTCCCTCCTTCATGGAGCTCATTTTCCTCCATGCTACTTGCTTCCTCCGACCTTGCCCACCTCACCATCGGTAACATTTGTGGATGCATCTTGGATGAAGAAGCACATACAAAACCCCACTCGATGCTAGCAGCATTTTCGTCCACCCCAGCATCCAACAACTGCTGCAACACCACATACTACTCACACTGCAAACACTGCAACCACACCATCGAGACGTGTTGGATGCTGCACGGGATGCCTGCTGATGTTAAAGCAAGGTTGGACAAGTGGGATTGGGACAAAGATAAGGGGGAGAACAATTTACCTACGTCCATAAATGCCATGTCTTCTGCTATGGAACTTGACACTTGTTACTACGTGGGCCACGGCCTCTGGATGCTTGACTCAGGTTGCACCGACCACATCTCCCCACACAAAGATGACTTCCTAACCTACTCCTCTGAGTCACTGCATTCTGTTGCTGTTGGAAATGGTACGCTCATTGCCTGCCTTGGTTGTGGACTGTGTTCTCGTCGACACACACTTCCCAACAAAACCGTTGTAAATGTCTCGTTGTCAAATGTACTCCATGTTCCTAGTGCCTCCTCATGCTATCTGTCTGTCAGCTGGCTCGATGCACTAGGATTCCAGGTGATCTATGGCGCCGGCATCTGCACGATCATTAAGGATAACCGAACGTTCAGCTCTGGGTTCCTATGAAATGGCACATACTGGATTGCACTCGATTCCGTGCCTGTACTCCATGTGATGACTCCTCCCTCTCTATGCGTCTGGCACGAACGGCTTGGACACCTGTCCAAGCAGGTCGTTCAGCGCATCTCTCTGACACAGCTGACTGGTGTTGCCCTTTCTCCATCCTCCCCATCTACTCCTCTCTGCACCGGCTGCATACAAGGAAAACTCACCCATGCTCCATTCTGCCTCTCTCACTCACGGGCCTCCTCTCCTCTTGACCTCGTTCACTCTGACCTCGTTGGTCTGATGTCTGTTGGCTCCCTCAGATCCCACAACCTCTATTTCGCCACCTTCCTCGACGATTTCTCGGGCTTTGGCATGGTCTACTTCCTTCATCAGAAGGACCTTTTTGTGCGGGCTCTTGACGACTACCTATCCTGTGTCCATACCCTCTTTGGCCAGTGGCCAAAGTCCCTGCATTCTGACTGAGGGGGGGAATACATTGTGTCCTCTGTTGCTGATCTGCTGACAACCAAGGGGGTTGAACACCAACTCACCGTCCCTTACTCACCTCAGCAGAATGGTCACGCCGAATGATGGAACCGGTCCATCCTCGATCACGCTCTCAACCTCCTGCATCGCACTGGCCTGTCTTCAGGCTTCTGGGAACTCACCATGCGCACCGCTGTACACACCTACAACTTGTTGCCAGCACGCCGTCTCTGCTGGCAAACTCCACAAGCTCTCTGGCAGCCTTCAACGCAGCTGCCAGATGTGTCTCATCTTCGTGTCTTTGGCTGTAGAGCATGGGTCTGAGTCATCGATGCTCAACAATCAAAACTTGAACCAAAAGCACGACCACTCACCTTCGTGGGGTATGAGTCTGGGATGAAGGGCTGGGTCTTCTGGGACAAACTGTCATCGCACTGTGTCATGAGTCAAGATGCCATCTTCGAAGGAGATGCCTTTCCTGCCCTGGTTGCTGCCTTGTCTCTGACCGTCCTCGATGTTTTCCCTTTGCCGCCTGTTAGTCAGCACAATGGTGATAGTGATGTCGATGACGATGAATCTGATCATGATAGTGATGCCCACAGCAGTGATAGTGACGATGATGGCAACGCACCTGCCTTACCTCCACCTTCCGATGCTCCTGTTCCTTGCCAGGACCCTCCTGCTCCATTGGCTCCTGTTGCTCCTGTCGATGCCCCTGCCACTCCACCACGTGCGCCTCCTCCCTCTTCGCCTCCTCCACATGTTTGCGCTTGGCAATTGGAGCGTCGTGTTCACGACCAAGGTCCTCCCGACTCGCCTCCTTGGCATGGTGCCCCGGCTGCTTCCCTGAGTCATCCATGGCCCCCTGTTCACCTCGTCGACAAGAATTACCTGGTCCCTCATCACTCTCAGCAAGCATCTCGCCATCCTGCCCATTTTCTTGACAGCGCCTATGGCCCCTGTGAGTTTGTGGACATCCTCGGCAAGGGGGGGAGTTCTGATGTTGATGACATTTTTGCCACTCCTCGTGGGATGCTGTCTGTTTCTGCCATCCTTTCCCACGCCGTGACATGTGACCCCCTAACACTAAAACAAGC